>JABASP010002124.1:0-22530 GCA_019776565.1 Sminthurinus signatus | reverse complement strand
CTTTGATTCAGATCATTCCGGTGGAGCCTTTCGGGTCCCTGGAGTTTCTTCGAAGCACTGCAAATTTGTAAATCCCATACCATTCTCGATAATTGTGTAAAACACAATACAATAAAACCGATAATTCAAATGCAAAATGCTTCCCAAAAAACCGCATTTATTTAGCCATACTAATAAACCTTATCGATCTCACGGCCATCGGATAGGATTTTACTTTTTAGTGCTGTAGGAAGACCGTCAAGTCATAAAATTCTAAAATTTGAAAACTGCAGTTCAAATTAAATATTACATATTACTTCAAACACTGCACTATACACGCTATAGAACATAAACGTTCTCGTACAAAGTACAAATGTCAGTGGATTAGCGATTAGTAATTAACAATTAAGTAAACGAAAGTAAAAAATGGTTTATAAAAACTAAAAGCTAAAACAAAGTTCCCTTTCTTTTTTTTCTTTTTGTACTCAGTAATGCGCCTGCATAACATAATAAATGTAGCATACAACATATAAATAATAGAAATAACATGGCTCCAACATACAGCGTATACAGTTTGTGTACTTACTGAAGAGGTAAATTACTACTGCAGTTCACCGGTGACTGGGGATGTCCTTCATTATTTATATTTATTGCATTCTGCAGGGAGAGCAGGCAGGCACATCAACTTATCTATTTATTTTAGTTTTGAGCTTTGAGTTTTGAGAAACGAGAAAACTTGTATCTTAAACCTTCTACATAACATCACACATAATATAACATATAATAACATAATACGCCGTCTAACTCATTCATTCATTCATTCATGATTATGAGTATCTGGATCTTTATCTTTATCTTGGCATCTCATTGCTCATTACACAGTAGACAGTACACAGTACAAACATTCTTCTTTCTAGTCTACTATCATCTACCATCTACGAATATCTATGTACTTATTTTATTTACAGTTCAGACTGCAAATGCATCTCCCTATTCTCTATGCTCTATACAAAATAAATATGGAATATATGGACAACGAAGGATCAAGAAAGAGGAACGATGAGGTTTTAAAATCTTTTTTTCTGATATTAAATACTTGGTAATCTCTAGTGTCTAGTGTTAAATTCCCATGTCTATAATTATTATGTACCGTCATCATCATCATCATCATCATCAGCACCATGATATTACGAGTATCAAATGCATTATGTATGTAAGAGTATTTTCAGTACATCACCTCACATGTGAACTCTGACTCTGAAGAAAAGCGAGAGTTAAACTTGTCAAGTGTAAACATTCAACTTGATAATGAATAATGACTCTTGTACTTTACAGTAATAAAATTGTAATAACTCCATATACTAGATAAAATACAAAAAACAAAATACACATAATATTAAATATAATGGTAAAGTATTGAGAAAAGATTACGCCGCATGATATTTACAGATGAAGAATCCAGAGATGAGTACAGAGTACATAATGTACATACGTGAATCAAAAAGAAAGGCAATATACTCCATATTCCATCCAAAGTTAAGAGTTTAAAATAAACAATGTATTATGTATCAAAAGTTGAAAACTGAAACAAATTCCAACTTGATATAGTTTTAAAAGAAAAAAAAGAGAAAAGTTCAATCTTAAATCGCAAAAGTCAAAGGATTTCATAAGTGTGCAATAATATAATTAGTGATTCTTCCAATTGTTAGTATCAATTTACACAATTTACTAATAGCTAACAGCCGTCACACTTTGAAACTTCACACTTGAAATTACCGAAAATAAGCTAAAAAGAAAGTGAAAAAGAGAAGAAATGACTAGAGTTCACTCAGTACTCAGTAAGCTTCAATCTTCTCATAATTTTTGAAACCAAATAATTAGCATTGACTTCAGTCTACAGGATTACATATTATTATCGTATTATTACACTTTAAACTTTGAACTCCATGTAAATTGTACATACTAATAAATTTAATGGACATTATTGAAATAATACAGGTTTTACACATGTCTACGTGTAATATATTTTCCACAGGCCGAATGTAAAGAGTACAATATTCTTAACAACTAATAATCGAGGTAATAGGTTTAGTTAAGTCAAGTTCCTATACAGAGTTAAAAGCTGAGATACATCTCATTCTATGCAATTTTTCACGCTGATTTCGATTGTCGATGTCACCTTTTCCCAATTTCCAATAGAGAGATTTAACCTGTCAACATGATGAAAGAATTCACGTTCGCAGGATCCAAAGCTTAGATACTTAAAACAAAGCATCCAACAAATTCACCATGCTATTTAAAAAAAAAAGAATTAAAAGCGCAAATTATGTATATCGACGCCGACTAAGATTTTTAATGCGTGTATGAGGCCTTTCGAGTACCAGTTCCAGTTCATAGGTGGATATTCCAAATTGCATTACTCCGATATTTTGACCTATGTGACCAAGTCCTATACAAATTCATGGACAAAAGCACAAAATAGATCTATGCAGATTTTATCAAAAGAAGGTTTTAATTTTTACAACAAATTCTGACAATTTCATTTTTATTTCCTGCTGAAATTTGAGATATGGGGTTTCAGTCTAAAAATATCTACATTAATATTTTGTCGTTTTACATCTACTTTCTGCGTGTATTTTACTTTTCTGCCAACACATTTTTCCCTACCCCACTGTAACTCATTATTGACACCAGAAGTAATAATGTTACATTTTTGAGACAGACAGACCTGATTACTCTCATTATATTGCTCATTATATACTTTGGACGTTATTAATAGAAGAGATTGAAGATTGAATGAGATTTGATTAAAATTATATTATGGGCTCTCTATTCTCTCTAGAGTTCTAAAGCTCTTTTGCCTTTTTGACAGTCTATCAAATTTCTCCGATGTGTTTTGTGTGGTAGTGGTAAGTGGTAAAACACTTACATAAAAATTGAATTACTTTCCTCTAAACTCGGTGTACATACCTAATAAACAATAAATCTTGGAGAGGAAAAGGAACAATGAGCCAAATTAACAAACTAAAGCCCCACTCAAAATACAAAAGACTGTATTTGTTTGTAAATAAGTAAGTAATACTGTAATAAGTAAATACTAAATACGTAATACTTTCAATTTTTTATCCTCTTTCACATATCACATCCTCATCGTCATCGTCACCGTCAATTGCCGGTTATACTTAGACTTATGGTCTGTCGTCTGTAAAACATTCTCGCGTGTCTAGTGTAAGCATTCTTTTATATTTTACATGTTGTGATTTTGATTGAATAATTTTCCCTTTTAACTTTAAACCATTTTAGCATTATTACATATTACCTGTACACTGTACAGTGTACATATTGCTTACTGTTTATAATATGTAATAATAATGTCTAATCCCAAGTGTTATGTGGTGTAGTTTACAGATTACAGATTCAGGTAATTTAATACTTTGTTAAATTAACCATGCGATTGTAAATAACTCCACATTTTGCACGTCGTCCATAATATAACGTGTCTGTATTCTGTGTAAATAATACATAACAAAATATCCTCAACTCAACTCTCGACTGTCTCTCTTTCATTCGTTTTGGCTTGCTATTTATTATTTATACATTAGACTCTAGATACATTTATAGATAGATAGACGTAGAGTTGTTTAATGCTCAATTACTGCCAACTTCCAACTGCCAATACGGACGGATAGACAGATTTTGGTACGGATTCTTTTAATATATCTTTTCTTTTTGGGTTTTCTGTATTCTATTCTCTATTTTGTATTTTATACGGATTTGCACTGTTAACTTTACAAGTAGAAATTTGTTGCGAGTAAGTTGGAAATTTTGATGGAATCTCAAATATCAAATATCAAAACTTAAAACCCTTGTTTTGTTTTATGTTGCATGTTGAATGCTTCATGTTTCATGGGCCGTTTATTATTATTCTACAATGTACAGTGCACAATGTACATGATATTTCGATGATATGACATTCTAATTCCTGATTACTGATTATGCTGTAATATGTAATACTCAATCACAAATCAAAATCAAGTATCACCCAAACATTGTACATTGTAAAAAGAAAAGAAACAATATTTTACTATACAAAAGCTTCACCATTCAACATATTTACTATCTTCTACTATATCTTTAATACATGTTGATGTATTTTATACTTTATGTTCCTCATTATTATTATTCCTTATCATTTATCATTACACCGTCGAGAGTACAGAGTACAGAGGGAACTGTAATATGTAACTTTTGGATATTAAATATTATGTATGAGGTATGAGGATAAACATTACACATATTCCTGTTGGTTGGTTTTGAGTTTTGAGGTAAACTTTCACTCCGTACACAAAAGTACACATAGGAACATTGATACAAAAATCACTGACAGCAAAAAAAACAACAAGAGTAAATAAATAAGCAAGCAGAAAATACCAATATTCTCTAATTTTACATCAGTGGAATAAAAAAATCCATTGTATTTTGGCAAACCATAAACCATACACAAGATAAAAACCACAAAAGTGTGCATTTGTTAATTTAAATGTAGCATGACCAGTTATGTAAATAGCAAATAATACAAATCAATACATTTTTTTATACACATCGTGTGTGTTTTGTATGAATTTAGTGGCTAAAATTGTATTATTTTTATCATCTGACGTATGACGTCAGATGATTTATTCATTATTTCACTGCAAGTAACAGTATATTATTTATTATTTATGCTGATCATACACATTTTCCACTTGATAGAAGATGAGCTTTCCTTATTTGTTTTTTTTTGCTTAAACATATTTTGTCGATCATTGAAAGATTTGTAAACGTTTGCATGCACTCCTACGAATTTCTATAGTTACGGAAGATTATGATGCATTAGCGTGCAAAATCTGCAGTCACTACGGAACTTCAAATAAAAATACTAGGGCAACTCAAAAGTACAGACTACAGTTCCTCTGGAATTTCGGATTTCGGACCACATTGATCAATGGAACGCTTAACTATTGGATGTCGTTTGGAAAAGGACGAAAAATAATTAGTGAACCGAAGTAAAAATGCGGGAAAAGTTGAGGAATCGCCACCACATTGTACAAAGAAAAGAAATCTGACATTCTACCAATTCTACCAAACTTCTTGTCCCTCGGCGGATTGAAAATTGATAAGCGACGTCCAACTTCTCCGAACGGAGTGAAAGGAAAAATTGTTGAGTCTATGAAATGTCGCGTTGTGAATATTGATTTTTGATGTCCGGGGAAATGTCATTTGTTTTGCTTTGCTCCACACAATGTTAAACGTTTAAAAGGATATTAATTTAACGGTGATTATTTACACAAAATGTTTACGTCAAATCTATTTTGTTGTTCCTGTTTAGTGTTTACTGGTCTCCAATAAAATAAAACACACACATAAACTAGCTCATCGTTCCACTACTTTCTCCATAGAAAACGACAATGAAACATGGGCATTTTTTGCTTTACTTTGTATTTTTAAGCCCGAATTCCATATTCCATTTACAAAGTGGGTACATAATAGATAGATATCGTATTATATGCCTCGTAAACTTTAGGAAAAGCTCAGATAATTTTTTTCAATCCTTCATCTTTTGCTCATCTTTCATCCTATCACCATGAAAGTTAAATTAAATTAAATCAAATCAAAATTTGAAACTTCATAATAATTTAAAAACAAACTTTTTTTTTTCCATCCTCATTAATTCATTTTCAATTTTAATCATTCACACTCACTCTATTTTTTTTGCCACAGATTTCACGCTCTTTTAACTAATTAATTTATTACACAGTACACAGTCAATAAAAATGTTATAAACTATAAACATTTTAATTGTTGTAACACACGTTTAATAGTATAATACGTGCACTCAAAATTCAAAACACACACGCACGCATACTTATATGTACAAAATATATTAAAAGAGTAGTAAAAGAGATGCATCTCATCATAATCACAATTTCCCCTTCATTTTTATTTAACCTCGTGTCTCGTGTTAGATTCCTTTTGTTAAATATTTACAAAGTATTTACAGATCTGTACCAAATTTTTTTTTATTGTTTGTGCTCCTCTTCCTACATGTAATGAAATCAAAAACTGTATCGATGAAAAATCAAAACTTTCTCGAGATTCCCAATTTCTTAAAAAATTTACAACTTACAACATCAAGAAAAATGCTACCTTCTTTCAGCTTATCAATTCATCCTCATCCTCATCAAACTCAATGACATGGAAATGGAAATTTAAAAATGCGTGTACTCTTAACTCTTACATAAGATAGTTATCATGTGAAAAAATGTCTCTTCAGCCTCAAGTCTCAAGTCTCATGCATAACGCATAATGCTTGAAATCGGAAATAGACTTGATACTTCCACATTCCACATCCTTGTGTATTGTTATCTATGTGATAAGCTGTACAATGTACAGTATTTTGTCATTGAACATTACACCTGCCTGAATGAACACAACTTACATCTTATACATAATCTATAAAGGATAAAGGGGGAAAGAAAATGGCAGAAGCAGAATAATTGAGGTGAAAAAGAGTCAGCATCAGCAGACGAGACAAAGTGAGATCACAAGTCACAAGTCAAAAAGCATAGGTAAAGTTCATGAAATGGTATCAAAAGTTCCATGCACTCTTCCCAATTTTATAACTACAAAATACAAAATAAGCATACTATACACCATACAGGATTAAAAAAAAATAGATATCAACATGAAATGTAATGAATGTTTTAACATTTAATGTTAATGTTACGTGGTGCATTGTTTTGTTTATTTTTTTTGCTTTGTTGTTGTTGTTTTTCTTTGCCCTGTGCTTTAACATTACTAATATCTAATATCTGTAGTACAGTATACAGTAGCTGCTGCTGTTATGCATAGAGTATAGAGTATAACGTATACAGTCTATAGATAGATAATGCAGCAGATCCTCACGCTTTTTGTTATGTTCTGCTTCTCGATTTCAGTTTCACTTGAGTCTTGAGACTTGTGCTTTGCTTTGCTTTACTCACTTGTCAGCTTATCATGAATCTTGATTCTTGGTTCTTGATTCTTGATACATGATGCAAATTGTATTATTCATGTGCATAGTGGATCAAAGTAAAGGATCAAATGGCAAATGGTAAATACCAAAAGGTAAAAGGTAAAAGAGGAGTAAAGAGTAAAGATCTAAGGAATCAGAATCAGCTGTTTTGTGATTTGACTGATAAACAAGAAAAAATTACACAGAGGGAAATAACATTATCATCATCATCATCATTGCTCTTTGCTCTTATTTATGTACTCTCATAAGCAACCAGTTGAAGTTTGAGATTTTACTTGAAAAATAAAAACAGTAGAGCACGCTCACTTTTTGACGTGCATAGTGCATAAAGCTGCAAAACTGCAAAGATACATGTATGTAGTATGTACATATCCACACGTGTATACACATTACACATAGCACACCACACATTACACCTGCATAACAAATATCTAACATCTAATACCAAAGTAAAGTAGAGTACAGTGCGTGGAGCTGTGATACATACAACATACTGATATAGTATATAGTGTATTATAGCTTTTGATTTTCTTCATATTTGATAGCTGATAGTTTATCATCCCTCCTCACATAATATTTTTTATTCACCCTCTCAACAATCACAATACAGACTACAGAATACAGAAGCTGCATCAAAAATGCATATCATAATGTAAAATGAAATGTACATTGTATAAGTACAAGTACGAGTACAAGTACAAGCAGAGGATCAAACTTTCCTTTAACTTGGATTTGGATTTGAGATATAATATACTCTTTTTTTTCTTGTTCTCCTCTCTGTAAGTATCTTCTTATTCTAGCTTGACTTTGGCTTTGGCTTTGGGGTTTCACATGTTGATACAGTATACATATACAATATACAGTGGGCATAGGAGTCTCCTGATCCTTCTGTTTTAGTTTCAGGTAGATTGAGGGCCCTATATAGACCCAATTAATTCACCACAGTCAATTCACTTCCAATCTCACTCCTCAACCATCAACAACTAAAACTTCCTCCTCTGTCCACTATCCATCCTTCTTCTTCTTCTTGTGTTCTGTCTTATTTTAGAAACAAAAATCCAAATTCCAAATTCCAAAAATTTGGAAAATACAAATGGCAATCATAAAATAAAAAGTTTATTTTCAACAGTATTTTGTTGTGCAGTGTGTCAACAGTCAACAGACAAAAGTGAAAAAAAAAAGGAAAACAAAAAAAAAGTTTTCCAGACCCCAAGAAATAAAGTGTTATTCAGTGTACAACAACCGAAAGAAGAAAGGAAAATCTTGTGGATTCGTGGAAACGTTTTTGGATCTTTCAACATGAAGCTCGTCTCCGCTTTTCTAGTGAGTATAATGGATTTTGTTTATTCCTACTTTTCATCAAAACTGCACCAAACAGCACTCAATACAGAAATTCTAGAAAAAATAGAGAACAGACTATAGCTTTTTAAATTCAAAAAGTAAAATCTTAGCCAAAAGCTTTGAGATTATTCATCTTAATTTTTGATTTTGATCCGGCTTTCTAATTTTTATACACATATTCATATTTCATTGTAATTGAATAGACCACCTTTTAGATTATGCATTTTACATTGTATTTTGAATGACATTATAAAAAAAAAGATAGAGACTCCCATTTTCCGATTTATTACTTACAATTCATAATTCACAACTTACATTTCAATGATTATTGATTCAAAGGATTTTCCGTACTAAAACTATAGGAAAAGTCAATAGCACCATAAACCATAAACCGTAAATTGAGAAATAAAAGCATAGTAATTGCCTCGTTAAAATTGAGGAAATGACAAAAAAAATAAATTTGCACATATTCAATATTCAACATTCAACCTAAAACGTCTTCATAAGGTGCAAATCGTAAACAGATTAAAAAGATTATAGATCGATAATGGATAAGAAACCAAACCAATAACGTCTCAATTCAAACACAGTGTAGACAATAGACAAGCTAATGGGAGTTTTGAGGTTTATTTTATTCCTACTTGTTCATTCACACTTGTAGACAGTAGATAAATATTGCCGATTACCGATGATTTGCATTTTATATTTTAGTATGTACAAAGTACTTATAATAATTCCTATGCAAATGTCAAAAATTCCAACAACTCAGGATAATTCGCATATTTAGCATTTTACAATATTTAGCTTAAAAAAAATAGGGCTGTGGGTTATTCACTATTCATATAAAATGAATGAATGAAATAAAATCCACAGAGAAAAATTCAGACATTAGATTTTGCTCCCATTTTTCTTATATTATATAGAAATTACACAAAGAACAAAGAATGAAAATGTGAGTGAATGAATGAGTGAGAATATCTGTATTCTGTATGTGAAATGAAAAAGAACAAATGAGACGCGATCACATTTACTTATATTTTACAATTTACAATTTATAACATGAGCAATGTTCATAGCTTTATAGCTGACTGACTGAAAAATATTAAATGATGATGATAATAATAATAATGATGAAGAAGAAGCTCAAAGGCAATAAGAAATGAGGAAAGCATTAGATTAAAAAAAAATGTGGATCAAGAAATTCAAATTCAAAATGTATAGTACCGTCTTTTTCTTTTTCTTGTTATTTCCTGTCTTTCATCTCTGTCTCGTGTTACTACTTTTTACAACAGAGTGTTCATCATTAGCCACATTACACATGTTTTTTTTTTCCAAGTATCAAACCGACCGACGAATCAACCAGAATATTTTAGACATTTTTTTTTCTTTCACGTCCGCTTCCTTCACTCACATCATTAATAATCCAACATGTAACCAATGTCAATGTAAAATGCAATGTAATTCAATGAAAAGAGAGAGAGAGAGACAGAGAGAGAGAGTTAAAGTCAAGTAGAGTCAAAACAATTTTTTTCTCCTCAAGCCGCATAATTTTCCATAATTTGATACAAAGCATCACAAGACATTTCATAGATATATAAGACGATACAATTTAAGACAAGTAGTAGCAAAAGTCGTGTTTAATAAAGTATCACACGCACTTTACTAGTACTTTTACTTGTTACAGATAGATATAGAATGTTTGTAAAGTAAAATGGCACATGTTCTTTGTACACAGCTTGAGGACTTTTACATTTTACATTGTACATTTCTACGGTACGGTTTTTAACTAAATATCTTCTTGTTTTTTTTCTTTCTTTTTTTTCCACTCTTCTTTAAATGTGTCTAGGTCGCCTCTTTGGCCATTTGTAGTCATCATTATGCTACAGCTCAGCCTCCATCTTCAACTCCCAATCCTCATTCTCATTATCACAAACATCCCACGCCACATCATCATCATCAACAACAAAATCCACACTCAACTCAAAATCAAAACCAAAGCCCACATTCAAATCCAAATGGTCCCCCAGCTCATCCTCCACCAGGACAACTTGCAGGAAGACAAGGACGAGGTTTCCCTGATATCTTTGGTAGTATCGGGGGTAGTATTAGAAACATGTTTTCTAGAAGACCCCCAGGAGGTCCCGGAGGTCCAGGAGGGCCAGGGCCAATTCCCGCCCCATCAAAACAATACGGGGTGAAACCATCTGCCACTGAACAAAAACCAAATAGTAATGGTGGACATTCACAATCACCCCATGGTCATTCCTCCTCTCCTTCTTTTGGACCTGATGGTGGGAATGGTTTTCAACCTTCGGATTTCTCTAATTTTGGCAATGATGGTGGTTTTGGAGATTATGATACCCCATACAATCCAACACCCAATCATCATGGAGGGCCACCAAAAAGTCATTATGGAAAACCACCAAAACATCAAGCAGGTCCCCCACCCTCTCATCATCATGGACCACATGGACCCCCTCCTCCTCACGGTCATGGACATGGTCCAAGTCACGGTCCTAGTCATGGTCACGGAGGTGGAGGACATGGTCCATTCGGGTCCCCTCAAGCAGCTCAACAACAAAGTTACAACTCTTTTGCTGAACCCCAAACTCAACATCACCACTACCACGCCTTCCAAGGTCAATCTCAACCACCACAAGGTCACTCTCAATATCCTCAAGAGGAAAATAGTCAATATAATGAGGTCACTCCCTCCTCATATGAGCCTCATCAACCTGGGTTCCATCAACCTGAAAATCAACAACCCCATCAACATGGTCAATATGAACAAGGACATGGACATGGCCCACAAACCGCACAACAATTCAATCGTCCATCTCTCTCACGCCCAGGTCCCGGACATGGTGGTGGTCATGGAGGACCTAGACCCCAATTTGAAGGATTTGGTGCTGGTGATTTTGGAAGTGCCCCAACTAGTTTTGGAGCGGATTTTGGACCAAGTCCATCACATCATAATCAACCACAAGCTCAAGGTAGTCAAAGACAACCAATTCATCCATCATCATCTGGAGGTCCTGGAGGAGCTGCTTTCTTCGGTGGTCCCGATGACTACTCTGAACAATATGAAGAACAAACTAGAAATACCAGAGAACCTGAAATTATTACAGCAGACAATCAATTTCAATTCCCAGGACACGGTCAATCCGGACATGGTCAAGCAGGTTTCTCTCATGGAGGACAATTTGATGACTACTTTAGTCAAAATAATCAAGGTCAACCCCAATCCGCTCCTTCACTATCCTCTTCCTCTTCTTCCCCTTCAAGTTCCAGTCATAATAATCCTTCTAGTCAGTTTGGTTTTGAGAATGGACATACTCAAGCTCCAACCTCCCATCATCATCAAACAGGGAGTCCCATAATTCACAAAAGTCATCCTTTGAGATCCCCACATCACCATGGAAATCATGGAGGAAGACACAATAGTTATAATCCATATGGAGGATCCTCCACACAAGAAGAGAGTCGTAGACAACCTAACTTCCTCTTCCGTCCAGTAACCTCGTCAATTCGAGCCGGAGCCCCAGGAGCTGTGGATGAGGATGCCGTGTATGGTAAACCCATGATGATGAGTGCTTCTAGTAAGAAACCCCATACAAAAATTATCAAGTACAAACCAAGAGATGGACAAAGATCTGAGAGTCAACATCATAATCAAAAACAACTCCGACCCGTCACCCCTCCAATGCCTTATAAAGGACCATCATCTGGAGAAATTGTTCAATTAGAATCACCAAAAGACCCCAATTCCAGGATCTCATCCTCTGCCTCCTTCCATAATCCAGCCATTGTTGAACCTGATACTGTAAGTGATAGTTCTTCCATTGAAAATACTATTATTGAATTCAATCCTAATACTCAAAAAACTAATACTAACTCTAATACACACAATATGAATACAAACACAAATAACAAAGAAATGAATAGTTTTAGTTCACTCCTCTTCACTTCCAAACCTATCATGAATCCTAACCATCAAATTTACTTTCAAAATCATATCAATAATGGAAAAACTATGAATGATAATAATACTAATAATAATCATCATCATCATGATAATCATCATGATGACAATAATCAGAGTCAGAAAAATACCAATAACAATAATGATAATAATACTTTGTTTCCTCAGTCTTCTTCCAGACAACAAGCTGGTTTTAGCAGGACAGTTAGAAACTTTAAGGCGAACAAGAACACACTTCCTCATATTAACATAAATAATTATCGTCCTTTTGGAAACATGATTAGACACAGTAGTATTCATAATCAATAATAATCAACTTTACTACATTATTATTATTATTATGGATTTTCATTTTTAGTTTTAATAACTCGTAGCGATGTTAGATACTCTTTTTTTATATACTTAGTATACTTAGTTTTATTACTATTGTTGTTGTTGTAACTTTCGGCTTCATTTATATAGTACACACATCTCAAAAAAACCGTACTTCAAACTATATAAATGATTATAACTATATAAACTTTACTCTTACTCGTACTATTGTTTTGTAGCTATGTATTCTTTTTACTAAATAGTTTTTACTAACATTTGTTACATACTACAGTATACTTTTTTTTTTCTTCTTTGTATTATTTTATTTATGATTGTTGAATGTTGAAATCCATATACAAATGACAATATATGGAGTTATTTTTGTTGACTATTTAGTTTTAGTTTTGTTTTTACTAATGATAAATAAAATATTATAATATTATTGTTTGTACAGTTGAAAAAAAAAACTGACTGTTGATATACATACAAAAAAATAGATTTGATTAGAAAATTCTAGCTGCTGTTACTAACAATAATTATCATTATTATTAACATGAATGAACCTTTTTTTTTGATAATAAAATACTAACAAAATAACATAGACTATAGTTTATTTTTCTACCCTAAATTATTATTCTAATTATTATTATTTATATAATTTGCATTTGAGACGATGATTTAGTTTGTAGATCTTAGATCTTAGTTTTTAGTTTGTAGAAATTTGAATAAGTACGAACCATGACAAAAAAAAGACAATGTTATAAATTTAGCATAATTTGAGGAAACATTCAAAAAAAAAGAAGGAAAAAATGGCAAAAATGTTAGTGTAATGTGAGATTCCGCATGATTTATAATATGCTGTAAGAAACTGAAGCATCACAGCTGATTGAATTTAAATGTGAAACATTCACCACAAAAGTATTTTAGTATTTTAGACTTGTAAATTCTTTGCAAGATTCAAATTCAATCAGCTGATGACTCTTTTTCCTACACGTATATTAAATTGTACGAGGTTCTTAGTTTTTAGTTTTTAATGATTGACTATGTTAGGCTGCAAGCGGACATCATCATCATGGAGGACTAGATGAAACCAGTAATGGAGATCGGATTTTATACCACGTAGCTGGGCATCAAGGCCCATATTCCTACAGATTTGGTTGTTATAATTAACTTTTCACACTTTACTCCATTATATTATATAAACATTTATATATGATAAAACTCTGTCTGTTTGTTTGTTTTGTACATTTTGAAAATCCATTTGATTTTATATGAAATTTCTAATCATTACTTTTTGTCTTTGTTTATTTGACTAAATAGGATACGATACTGGCAAAGGGTAAGAAAATTCTCTCTTTATAAATTATTTTGTCTTTTTTGACATAACTTTATACTTTATACAATATTATGCATAAATAGTAGAGAATAATAATATTCCGATTTCCATCATTAGAAAAAAAGGAGTGTAGAAGTAACAATAACAAAAAAAGATTTTGGATATTCAGTTAGAGTTAGTGATTTTGACAAATACTTGTAAATGCGCTTCTGGTTTTTCACATTATCGTGTGTATATTATAGCTTATACAGATTTTACGCCTAGGTAAACCACATTCACACGCATTAACAAAATCAAGAATCAAGAGATTTTATAAATTATAAAAACAAAGTATACACAGTACAGTAGTGTTTAATATCTATAATACATATATGAAAGATTTTGACACTTGAGACTTATGCTTGCATGAAAATATAGTATACATACAAAAGTAATATTTTTCTCTACATTAGAGAAATCTACACAGAACAGGTGTACTGACTAATAGTGACATGCAAAGTGACTAGCTGACAATTCAAAAGTGTATTCAAAACATGTGTCTTCTATTAAAAGTTTAAAGAGCACTGAGACTGTTGACTGTCGTTTTAGAGTTTGGAAGTGTTTTTAAAGGGAAAAAGACAAGACAAAGTAAAGTGACTTGAACAAGAAGGTATTATGTTTTACATGATACATGACAAGTCCATAACATGTAACATGTATAATATAAAATTGAAAATTGTATAGCAGTTAATCTTATTAACAAAACATAAACACTAAGTACTAAATACTAATAAATACACGTTCAACGAACCAAATGACAAAGTAGCCAGTCACATTTACTCACATTCCAACAAACACATCCGTAATAAATGGATGCATTTCAGTCCGTGTTTTTTCATAACAATTATTCATTTCAAATTTTTGACAAACAGACAGTGACAGAAAGAAACAATTTTTCCTGTGTGAGGTAACCTACAATTAAAAAATTTGGGACTGCAGTCTATATAGACAGAGTAGACATGAATTAAACTCTTTATGTCTTGTAACTTTTAAACCGTAAACAACTTTTTATTATTTTTTTAAAACTTTTACTTGAGACTTGAGAGGTCATTAGCATTTAGCATTGCACTGCTATTATGTTTACGATTTACGATGCATGTAACATGTATAATGTATATACATCTACGATCTACAATATTTCATTCATATTTCAATTTACTACTTACTACTTATAGTGCAGTGTATTGTGAATCATACTTTTGATTATGAGAGCTTTTGAAATCTATTTGTAGGGAATAACAAAGCTAGCCAACTTTGAAATTTAGAGTTTAGAGTTTGAAAACATTTATGATGATAATCATCATCATCATTTACTACTACTACTACTATAATTGTGATGGTTATTATTAGTTATTAAAGATTATAACATACATACAAAACACATTCACATCCACAGAGATACATAATGGTCAACAAATGATTATTAGCTACAATCCTGTAAATTGAAACAAGAGGACAAGAGGATTGAAGATAGATTGGATTGGAGTAGAGTTATTAACAAAAAAAAAGTGAATGAGATGAGGAAAGAGAGATACATAGAAAAAAATTAGAAAAGTTTCACTTTTCTTCACAGGATATGCTCAACTGATTTTAACATGTATGTATCCATGTAATACACCTGTATCAATGTGAGTATTATTGAGCAGCATATTATGGTGCCAAAAAAAATCCAACACTCTCTTGATTTATACTTAATACTGACCATCTCAGTACCAAGTAATAGTAGTAGTAGTAGTAGTAGTAATAATAATAACAATAACAGAAACGCTAAACGAGAAAATTGAGTAGCTTAATTAGGGATAATAGATAATACACAACATTGTTAATGCCTCACGGATTTTATGAACAATATACTTCAAATAGAAATCAATCAGATATCAGATTAAAAATATAAAATTTCATATTGAGACTTGTTTCTTTTAGGCAGAGAGTGAAACGGAAGACGAAACAGAAAACAGAAAAAAAAAGTGAGAAATAAAAATAGAAAATTAATGAAAGAAAGACGACTCTTTACGATTTACGATAATGAAACATTTTAATATGTATTCTATGCATTTTTGCATGCTGAATGCTGATCGTATAAAACCTTGATGAAGGTGGACTCTCTACTCTTCTCGATTGTTTCATCACTGTGAAGGGTGAAAGATAATGAAACTAGAGTGGAACAATCAAAGATCAAATATCAAATGAATGAATATAATATGTACAATGTTTAAAGTCACACGTATACATAAGCATTTTTAATTGCAAAAATACCATTTTAAAAAAAATACTTGTATATATTTACTACGTAGTAAATATAGATTAATGATTAGGTATTAGGTATTTACAATTCACAATTAAGAAGGTTGTGGCTTCTTCTGTTGTGTCTTTATGTTTTCTTATAACTTTTCTCATGTTGGAGTTGGATTAGAGAAGCGGAACTCGGAAAAGTTTTTTTTTTTTTCGTTTTCGATTGAGTAAACGCAGATGAGAAATGAGAAACAGTAACTGTTTAATTTTTTTGTGCGTCACAAGTCACAACATACGATACAACAGCAAATGAAACTATAGATAAAATAAGTAAACTGTATTGTATAGCATTTACTTTGAAATTTGAAATAGAAATTAAACAGAAAATACAAAAGTTGAGTAAGATTATACATACAATATAAGGTACAATACATTATACATTATATTATGTAGGTACATAGAGAAATACACAAAACCACAGCGTAGGAAAATTCATATAAAATAAAATATGAAATTGTATAAATTATAATAGTGGGGATAAATAAGGATGACAGTCGTTATTTACTGAGCTCTTCCTTTCATCCTCAATCTTCTCATTATGTCAATATGAAAACTGTTTAGATAAATTACTTTTTGTCTTTGTCTCCGTTTCACTTTTTAGTGAGCGTTGTAAATGTACAGTATACATAATACATACAGACTAGAGACTACACAGGTTTTCGTTTCTCATCATCATGCCTGATGCATAA
The DNA here is from genome assembly GCA_019776565.1 of Sminthurinus signatus. Taxonomy (NCBI): domain Eukaryota; kingdom Metazoa; phylum Arthropoda; class Collembola; order Symphypleona; family Katiannidae; genus Sminthurinus; species Sminthurinus signatus. The sequence continues at coordinate 5,506 of JABASP010002124.1, read as the reverse complement.
TAATAGGATATCTTTTTTCCGTTTTTTTTGTTACATTTTTCCCGATAATTTATTGGATTTTACATGCATAACATGTGTATGACAAGTGAGAAGCACATAAGACAAGAGACAGGAGAACATGTCTTCTCATGTTTCACACACAAGTAATTTGTAACATTTCACATTTTACTTGTGATTTTTAAACCGCGTTAGAAATTTACCAAAAAAAACTGACACTTGTCTATTTTTTTCAAGTGTCATTTTTTAACTTTTTACTGCAGTTTTGAGTGTGAATTTTCTTATTTGCATAATGAAGATTGAGGATTGAGCATGTAGAATATAATGTAAATGAATTGAAAATTTATTTACTATCTTGTATGTCTCATCATCATCATCATCATATAGATCAAGAATCAAAAGTATCAAACATGAATGTCTCACATGAATACAAAATGAGAAATAAGGAGCATTATTGAATGAGCTAAGGAAAACTGTGGGCAAGAAGAAAAAAAAACGTCGGTCAGCTCAAAGTGCACAATTTACACGCTTGTGCTCCACATTAAACCTCTCTCTAGTTTTTACCATCATTTTTGTTGTTTGGTTGTCATTGTTGATGTTGGTCAGAGACAGAACATTGAAAACGTTCAAGAAATAATGTAGTGTGTAACATAACATTTAACATGCATTTAAGCAGTGTTTTATTTTTTATCCAATGTTTGTTTGTTTTAAGTTTTGTTGTTGCATATTGCATTTTACATGCTTTAATATTGTGTGAACCAAACTACTACGTGCGTCCCTTGCTTTCCTTTTCTATTTTGGAATTTAGAGAGAGAGAGACAAGAAGAAAATCCTAACAGAAAACACAAGCACAAAAATTACATGTTCAATGTTCTTTACTGTTTTTGTGTACGAGGGGATAATAATATGTTACGAGCTTCTTTTAAGTTATTTTCCGACCATAATCATCAGATTATAAATAATATTAATGGTATTTATTTGACAATAATACCGTAAATTTTAAATGTATGAGATTTTTGTAAGAGAATAATATAACATAAATATGCCAAAAACATATCCGAATAATTTCACAAACTCAAAGTCACAAGCAAAACACAAATATAGACTTGAAATTTTGAATAACACCTCAAGAGATGACTAATGACTAGACTAGACTAGACTAACAATGACAAAAAGAATATGATACTTTTGGTTATAGAGGTGATGATAGGACCAAGTTCGCTCATGCTTTTTATGTAACCTTTTTAGTAAATGGAGCTTCGGAAGAAGTGAGCAGTGACAGGAGAATATATATACACACACACAAAAATGTAGAATGATTCCCTTGTTAATTTAATAACAAAGTAATTACATATTGTCTTTTTCAATTATTAGAAAAGTGATTAGTAATTGTAGTGTGTTTTCATATATTATAAGTACTTTATACTCTACCCTCTTAATAAAAACATTGCTACTGTGTACCAGGATTGTTATACAGAACCTTCTGAAGATGAGTGGAGTAATAGCAAATGCAGCAACACTCATGAATCAGTATCTTACTTTAGATACTATTGAAAATTTCACTGGTGAAATGAAAGAATACTTGGATGTCGTCAAGCAAGTACATACTGATGAAACAGCATATCTACAAGAATTAATGCAATGGTTTAATTTGAATCATTATTCTCCTACTGAAAGCATCACTCGTCTCTACCGACTTTTGACTAATGGAGTTTAAACTTTTACAGCTTATTATTATTATTTTGTTTTACTCTTTTTGTACCATAAAAATATAAAAAATAACGTGTCATTTTAAAAAGGGGTTGTCTTATAAAAAAAAGACCATTTCAGAAATCTATAATACTATAATCTACACATAGACTAGCTCAATGATTGACTATCATGTAAAAAGACTGAATAATATTTGTTTACGTAAAAGTAAAATTCCTACCATATTATAGCCAGTAAACATAAAATGTTAACCAGAAACTAGAGCTTTATATTATTATAAAGAAAAAAAAAACATAATTAATTTTGTACATTGTGAAATAAAATAAAGAATCCATGTATAAACATGAGACGAGAATATAATTTTGATTACAACTTGTTTACCTATAGAAAAATCTAGATTTTAAACGTCAATCATGAGTTAGTGTAAAAAAAAAGTTTTAACGTACTTAAATGCACAAAACAAAACGTCCTGTATAATAAATCTGAATCGGAAGGTTATGTTACTAAAATCAATAGAAGTGAGAATGCAGTTTCAAAGAAATTGTAAAAAATCTGATTCTGCAGAAAAATAATTAATTAGATTAAGATTACAAGATATTATTTCTTTTTTATCTCCCTTACAGATATAACAGACAATTCAGACATGAAGAAAAGGATGGAAAAGGCTATGTAACTGGAAAGTATGGATTTTATGACAAACATGGAAAATTGAATATTGTCAAATATCAAGGTAACTAAAAAAATACAAAGAAAATATTACTAAATTCTAAATTATATTAGCTATATCCCCTTTCTGTGACTGAAAAAGTTTGAATTTTTACTAAATGTTATAATAACTTAATTTTGATTTCTATAGCTCATCCACAAAAAGGATACCACGCAGAACGTGAACACCACAATGTACATCAGACACATAATATTGGACATCACTAATGATGATAATAATTATTATTATTATTACTACTACGACCAGTACAGTATTTGTAGTTTAAACAAGAGCTGTCACACTTTTTATAACAACAGCCACGACAATATTAATAATAATTATTATAAGGATTTTATAGAACTTATGCATATATAATGCATATATACTATAATAGATAAGTACTTAAGTTAACGAGGAACAAACTAAATGAAATGTTGAATGAGTGAGTACCTCAAAGAAAACATGAAGAAATTCAAACCAAATTATCCGTAGTAGTATAATAATTATTACCTCAAAAAAAACTTAAACCTTGTTTGTAGAAAAAAAGCTCAATTACTTGTAGTTGAAATATTTTTTTTTTACATATTACTTATGCAAAGAGATCCAAGTTTTTAATATTCTAACTTTTTGAGGAGTCTAGTAAACTTTCTATTTTCTATAATATTTACTCGTTTTCAGTTTGATATATATTATCATATATAGCAGCTACTTTAGAAGATCTCTAACTGTTAACTATACAATCTAAATACTATAATCTATAATATTGTCAATAATAATGAGCATAATTATTATTTTGTTATTTGTTGTGACTTGTTGAATTTTTGTATATTTTTAAAGCTACAGAGTCATTTGTGTTGTTCTACTACTACAATTATATACGACATATTATGTACCTCTTATCTTTTGTTTTTCTAAAAGCAATTTTGTTATTTTTTAAATGATTGTTATTGTTACTTACTTAGTTTAGTATTATACTATATAGATATATTTTTTTATCATTTTTTGTGTTGGTTTCGTTCCTTCACTTAAACTTTTCAAACGCGAATCTGTTATTGTTATTTGTATAAGTTTGTACCTATAATATAATGAATTTCATAAAGTATTATTATTATTATTTATAAAATTTCATTTTAGGTACAACTTGAGATTATTTTTTGTTACCAATACTCTACGACACTCTTTGTTATATGTTGAATGTCATAATGTTAATTTTATTTTTACGGAGGCGCATGGGAAAAAAATAAAAAATAAAAAGAACTGATACATTTTATACATCAATTATTTTGATTATGAATTACTTTTTTATACTAGCATTTCCCTATAGTTAACTTTTTAATTTTAAATATATATGCACATTGGGTTTTCCGTTTTCATGAAGTGCAAACAGAATCTCACAGAGATAAAAATAATAAGCATTTTGTGAAATATTATTTTTATTCTCTTTAACTGTACACTTGTAAGTAAAGTACAAAAATTGTTTCTAGTTTTTTTTAAAAAAATTTTTGGCTTATGATTAACCATCAGCTATAACTGATAGCAATTTTGTATTCAAACATACAAATTTTAAATACCATCAATATTTGTATAATAATATTGACAATGTTCCTTTCTTAATTAGTATTGTTTTTGCCGAGTATTCAAGTATTTTAAATGAAAAATAATATATAACATTACTTGGGAAAGGAGGAGGAGGAGACGAGGTATAATACAAGATGATGGTAATCCATTTGCACGAAAAAGAAGAAGAAGAATCACATGCGTTTTCCTTCTACTAAAATAATATGATATCCACATTTTGTCTTAACCGGTGGATCAGTATAGATCGGCTTGTCAAGTGAACTAATAGGTAGAGCTGTAAAAATAAGAATAAAAACAACGTTGTTATTAAGTAACCACATATTTATCCCTTCTGGTTCAAATATTTATAATTATTATATTTAGTAAGATGTATATATATAAAAGAATTATTAATGTACATGACAATTTAAATTATTACCAAAGGCAGCATCTTGGAACGGACCTAACATACTTCCTCTAATCATCCAACCCAGATCACCTCCTGATCTTGCCTTATCTTCACTATATTGGCCTATATTATACAAAATACAAAACAGAATGATTATTAATCGTTATTGTTTATTCCAGCTGATTATTCATAATAATAATAATTATTATTATTGAAAAATACTCATACTAATTGCTAATTGGTGTACTATTTCAAATGGTACAGGTTTCATTAAAATCTGAGGTGTAATTCAATACTGTATATATATATTTTTTTATATTAATAGTTTGTAATTTGTAATTAATCTCATTACTTGCTACTTCATGGAATTTCATGCCAGATTTCAATTTCTCGATTGCTTCTAAGGATTTGGATAGTTTTTCACAAAGTATGTGACGAACCTAAGAAACAAGTGCAAAGAATGAACTTACAATATAAACAATCACACATACAACAGAAAAGCACTTGCATACATAATATATTTAGCAATTTAAAAAAAGAAAATAAGTAATGGAAATGTATATAATAGCTGCAAATCTTACTTTTACTGCTGTTCCTGCTGAACTAGTTTTGGCAGACTTATCTTTATCTTTGTCATCTTTAGCAGCCGGTTTACCTCCTTTGGCTCCTGTAAAAAAAATAAAAACAAAAATCAGAATCACAAATCATTGAAACATTTAATCCTACCCAAAGTACAAGGCTTCAAAAAAAAGTATGTCGCTTTTATATATTATTATTAATAGATTACCACCGGTAGCTTTGCCTTTTTCTGCTTTCTTAGGACCCATATGAAAAAGGACAATAATTAGGTTTTTTTAATGATCACTACAATTAAATTTAATTTCCATCAAAAATCAAAAATCCTAAAACTGTGCCTCACCTCAAGGAATTCTTGTTGCCTTGCATTTTCCTACAATACGCAAAAACACGGCTGCTCTCTCTTTCTCTGCTCTCTCTCTATTATAGATATATCTCCCTGTTTTCTGTGTGCCTATAGTGCCTACTTGACATTTTATAAAACTGAATGCTAACAAATTGATTGCTTTTAATTTTGTATGGATAAATAAAATAAAATCATATTTTTCATT
>JABASP010002123.1:0-22542 GCA_019776565.1 Sminthurinus signatus | reverse complement strand
TAGTTTCTACGAAGCGGTTGTTCGTTTGCTCCTTTGGAAACCTAACAATTTTGAGCCATCGGACGCGGATTTGTAAAATCATTCAATTTACTCCCGTCATTTGACGGGCTTTTTACTTGTAAAGAACAAAGAGTTAATTTGAAAAATCAAGCTATTATTATGTTTTTCTTTACCTTGCTTCTCCATTCACACACTCATGTCATTGGGACAGACCAACACATCATGAGAGAGAATAAACAAACAAACAGGAGTTGCCGACGTGCACGTCTCGAATATTTCTGACTTTCCTCCTCTTTCTTTCTTTTCTAACACACCTCACGGCATCCAGCATAGGAAGAAAACACAGAAAACACGCTAGCACACAATTTTATAGGCACAAATGTGTATGTGTAAATATATTTATTTATGTATGATGAAGGTAATTTACGTGCCAATTTTTATTATTTTTTTAGCACCACACTCACAACTCACACACTTGTACTTACACACTATGGAAATCACAATCAATTGTCGTGATCTCTCACACTTTCATCTTTATTTTTCACCGACAATCAAGGCTCACTTTTAAAAGTTAAATGAGTGTAGAAGACCAGAATAGCAATCATTATAACCGGAAGATTTAAAGAAGAATACACACACAAAACCAATTTTTTCCACTATTTATTTTCTTGAAAATTTATATAGCATATATTGGAACTGTTGGGAATATTTTGTACAAGTGAGGAAGAAACAGGCGGCACGAATAGGTACCTTTTATTAGCACTAAAACGATCAACTATACCTCCCGCCTTCTTTTCTTCTTCTTCGTCTTCTGGATCTAGTGTTGCTCCAAAAACAACAACAACATCAACTTTGCCGTTGAAATCTTCAGTCTTCCGCTTCCTAATCATTATAATTTTCTCGGTAACTTTTCATCATCCGCTTCTCCATGCTATAGTACAGGAATATTTTATTAGTAGTTGAAGAAGTAACAGTTGAAGCACACGCTTTATGCACTAATGTCTTGACTGTTTTCCGAAGCATTAAGGAACGTAATATTGGAAAATAAAATTATGTGTGCAGAAAATTGTTTCATCAAAGAATTCATAAATAAGTAATTTCTTCTTGATGTTTTCCTTCCTGCTTTTCTAACTCTGGTGATCTCGAAAAGATGAAGACGAAGAACTTGGAAGTATTTCACAACTTTGATTGATTTTAGTGAACATTTGCACAGTTACAAGTACATATATAAACATGTATACATGTATGTATATTTCACTAGGGAAGTTTAATAAGAATCACAATATTACAAAATTTTCACCAACTTTTTGATCCCTGTACTTTGATTTTCTTCAATACAATGCTCTACTAAATACTAAATACTCAACACTCAACTAGATTGTTTAGGAGTTTACTATTAGAGTTGAAAGAATAAGACAAATTCCACATGCTGACTCTTCAGATTGATTGTGAGTCCTTTTGTCCTTTTCTTTTCCTTCCTCCGTCATTTTCTCGTATGCACTAATTCTTCAGGGTTTTGAGATGATTGAGACACATTCATTTTTTGATACAGTGAATTTTGTTATTTTACACAAATGAAATAGCAAAACTATTTTAATATTAGAAAACTGCACTGGGATGAATTTTTTAGTTGCAAGGAAGTTCACTCTGTGTGGCCTTGAGTCTTCAGAAATAATTAATCTATTTCATTTTCCAAATCCGTAGGGTCTTGATACAAGACAAAAGTTTCTGAAAATAAAGAAAAAGAAACAATATCAATATTTACAATCATTTCACGTTTAATTTAAAAGTTTAAAAGGGATAAATATTAAGACTAAAGTAATTCAGTACACAAACTGTAAATTGTTTTTCTTGACTCTCGTCAACTTGAATACTTTCCTGTATAAACTTGGAAATGGTACAATCTTAGAACTTAGAGCCTATTTATTTGTTTATCCATTATATTTACAAAGAATTTTCTACAGGATTCCATGAACTTCAAACAAGTCTAAAAATTTCTAACACATGTATGTATGTATGTACAATGTACATTGTACACTGTACACACTTATGCTTCTTTTTCCTGAAATAGGTAAACCATATGAAATATTCAACTCGGTCCAAACCTCAAAATATTTATAGGTATTGACCATTTACGCTTTCAAATGTTGACGTTGACAGGAGTTGTGCTTTGTTTACACAAGTTTACGATTGGTTTTTGTAGCTGTTTGTAAATACCTCATTTCTACGTCATGCCTCAAATTTTTTTCATGCTACACAATTAGAGTTGGCAATGTTTAATATTTTCCCAAATTTAAGACTATTGTGTATATTAACTATTTACCCTGAAAAGATATAATAAATTATCAAAATTTTACTACTTTTAACCAATTAGCATAAATTTGATACGTGTGTACAGTGCTCACTGTGTACATTTATCATCCTCAAATCCTCATCCTATTACCCTGAAACGAAAAGGAAACACGACAAGTCTTTCACATGAGTGCAATAGCCTTCAGGCAGAAAATTTGCAAACGACAACGACAGGAGTTTTCTTGTTCCCACTCTACTTTACTCTAGTTTATTTATTTAGCGTAAATGGTTGTATAAACAGTTTGCTGATTTAGTATTCTAAAACTTGCTCGTCATTCAGCACAGTACAAAACATCATGTGCTAAGTTATGTGTGTTTTCGTGTGTGTGTGTGTGTGTTTTATCCCATACACTGACTACAGATTTATAGGCTCAAAGTCATGAAACATGAGACTTTTGTAATAAATACGCACTTGAAATTGAATCTATCAAAGGACGGAAAACGCTTGAGAAAACTGTAACGAGAGCTACATTATACCTTATGTATAGATAAAAACTCATATGAGTAAAAAAAAAAGGCGAATCCCAATATTCACAATTCACAATCCTTGTTAAAATCACAGCACAATTCACATAATTTTGGAAGTAATATCCTCTTTCGTGATTTAAAAATTAATACAGCAGAATTTCAACAAAAACTTTTCCGATATCGATCGATAAAGGATCGAGAAACTATTTTTGAAAATAGCAAATAATATAGAAAAACTATTAAAAAACTTTAGAAGATGGTTTTTATAGGCCCAATATTAATTGTGTGATGTGTAGTATTTAGTATTTCTCGTGTTTGTAATACTGTGGATTAGTCAGTGGAGAATCGAGGTAAAAGAATATAAAGTACACAAAATGAATGAATGAATGAATGAATGGACGAATGTGAGCTATTGTACATATTGTATGTTGTTTGAATGTGTTGTGTGTTGTGCAATAAAAGAAAACTAGGTTATAAAACGAAGATTAATCAATTCATTCCATGTTTCTCTGTACTCTGAACTCTACATTCTATATTCTATATTCTATACGCACAGGGGAATGGACAGGACAGGAGGTAGGCGAAGCCATTATTATTTAGGTGGTTATAGGAAAGATGGGCGATGAACAACACAGGAAAAAGTTGCTTCACTTTTTAACACTAGCCATGTAAACCGGCGGTAGAAAGTACGAAAGAGGAATGAACAAATGATACAACACACAAGTGAACGCGTAGACACTGGAAACCAGGCACTAGGCACTAGATAAACTATACACATGCTCTTCTATCTACATACACCAATACATATACAGACATGTATACCATACTCTTCAACAAACTCTACTGTCTACTGCACAACTTGATGTGAGAGGCATGAATAAAACCTTTACTTTGTAAATAAATAAAGAGCTTGTATCCATCTATTTAGAGGATGTATGACTGTGTTTCTGTTTCTATTCCTACGCTTCGTCTCCTCTATGATTCCATGATTACACAGGACAAAAATACACGAAAAAAAATACATCAATATATTCATGCACACAGGTTAAATATAAATGTACATTTCGCTTCCAGGCAAGCACAAGAGTTTTCCCAATTTCTTTCTGTCTGTCTCTTTTTCTGTCTCTGTCTCTCTCTCTTTGGTCTTCCTGTCTGTAACACACGAGTAAAGTTGTAGAATACATCATGTAGAACTGTACAAATATGCACATATACACAGGCATACAGAGATATGTACAAATGAACACACATACACACACAAACTCTCTCTCTCTGTGTGTGTCTCTCACTCACTCTCAACTCAAACTAGACAAAATAAAAGTAACAGCGGTGGTTTCCAAATGCTTATGGTGGTCGTTTTCTCTCATCTCTTCTCTTTCAAAAACCCAAAAGAAAGGAAAAAGTAGCACCCTGGACGTCAGAAAAGTAACTTTGTGTAGAACTGTAGAGTGTAGAGTGTGCTAGTCGTGTGTACTTGTGTACTTTTTTACTTGTAGTAGTGAAAAAGACATCAGTCAACTTTTTCACAAAGGAACTTGACTACTTCAATACTGTCCATCTTTAAACTATCTCGAATCTAGTACACACTACACACACTCACAGACACACACATGTAATATCGAGTATCTATCGTAGTGTCTAGTACTTCCACTTTTAGACACATCCACACACACACACAAGGACGAGCAGGATGCCAAAGGTACCGATTACGTAGGTAACACAGTAGGTAGATACGCAGCAGTACTGAACACGGAACAAGCAAAGAGGCCAATGTTAAAATGAAATGAAACGAAACGAATTGGAACGAATCAAGACAATTCCTTTCATTGAGTCAAGAACGGAAAGAACTTTCTCCCTCTTTTATACACTTCTTTCTCCCTAATTTTCTTTTTCTGCCTATCTATCAATGCATGTATCTATGTACGTATGAGTATGTATGTATGTAGTATGTACGTATTTCTGTGTAGTGTATAGTAAATACTGTTCAATCTATATTCTATATTCTCCAAGCTCAAGTAACTAAAAGACACACATGTTCTCTAGCACATAATATACTTATAAGACATTGTCCGTTCCCAATTTTAACATTTCTATTTTCGACTGCTACTACTATACATATTGATACTAGAGGTAGCAAGATTAAATTCAAAGAGGCCGAGTCTCATGACTGCACCAACTAATAAAGTCTACAGCTATTCACTGTTCACTCTCTCTCATAGACTTCAAAAATTCACATTCCCTTTATACTATTTTTTTTTACTTCTGATAATATCAAGTGCCTTTTTTCCAATGATACTACAGATACTTCAAAGGAGAAATGTTTTGTTCAAAGACATTCTAAAAGAGGAATTTGATTTTTCGAGATGAATTTGACTGTAAGAAGTATGAAACAGTAAACATTTTAAAGTGGATGTCATACAAAATAGCCTACAGCCTAACAGGAATCCAGATCTTTTTTATTGTTGAAAACATTTATAAATATTTAATTCTAAGAAAAAGTTCTAAATGACTCTAAGAAAAATACAACTGAAAAACATGTTTTCCATTTTTCAAAATTAAAATGAGTCTGATTTAAATGAAGACCAGAAATTTTATCAAAACCTCTCGTATCAATTATTTACAAGTAGTTGAAAAACTTTAAAAAGGGATGGCACAAAATCTGCTAATCATTGAAAATTCTGACCAACCAAATTTAAACAAAAATAAATAAAATTCTTATCTGTATTTAATGTTTTTTTGGAAACAGAGTTTATTTATACAAAAAAATACTCTATGGAAATTTATCATGGTTACAAATAAGAAATAAGTAGGGGATTTCATTGATTCTGTAACTTCTTTTCTCCAGATCTGTAGATTATCCATTCCCAATTCTCTACTTTTTCTGACCACTTTAAACATAAATAGCTCCAGTTGGGCACTCACGTTTTGGTCCATTACAGAGAATCTGTGAGAGTTTAAGAGTTGGGACACATTTTTGAGCGGAAACATGTCAAAAAGGGACAGATCATTAATTTTATGACGACATGGTGAAATTATGTAGCACAACTGTCTCGTTGTCTTCTAGACTTTACGTACAATATATACATTTCGACATTATTTGAAAGTTGACAAGTGTAGTGCACAGTGCAATCTAAATATACAGTGGAAAATAGCAAGCTCTTATACATATTTTGACTGGACAGGATTCGAGAGAAACTTGACCGACCACATGTTTTATGCTAAACCTCGGGTAGTTATAAAATATGTTTGTAACGTGTGGCATTTCATGAGATATGTCTGGATTTAAAAATATTTAAATATTTAAATTCAAAATTGTAAATATTTCATGTATACTTGTCCTTTTATTTATACACGTGTCCATATTTTCAAAGGTAGATAAGAAATGGTTGGAAATGGTTGGAACACGAGGCAAAATTGACTGGCCCACCTTAGACCTTAAATATTTGATAAAGCAAGGCATAAGTCAACACTTTAGATGTGGGACAGGCCCAGGGTATTAAATTATAGAACGATTGGATTCAAAAGGCGTGAAGAGAACGCTAAATTTCTTTTCATTCCATCTGGACAAACGCCAATTCCGAGGCACATTCAATTGACATATGTTGTATGTTGTCTATATAGATCTTTAGGTAGTTAATTTTTGTCTCTCACTGTCTATCTCTTTCCCTCTCACTCTTACACGGGCCTTTCTTTCTCAGACACACTCTTTCTCTATGTGAATTCGCGACCTTTGAGTTATGTCGCCAAAACTTTTTATGCCCCTCTGACCTTCTCTACTTTTGTGTTTTCAGGATTCACGTATACCATCCAAACTCCGGCTTTGGTTTTTTTTTCTGTAGTGAGACTTTCTTATCCTCATGCAAAATTCATGTAGTTTTATTGAGTATCAGAACTGCTATAAAACATTTTTAGTTTTTTTTATACATTTACACATTCATAGTTCATAGTACATAGAATGATCCGTACAGGAATCACACATGTGCTTGGGTTAAACACACTGCTTTTAAATAATTTTTCAAAAGCACTATCAATATCACTATGAAGTATACTTTGTTTTTTACATTTCCGAACAATTAAAAATTCCTAATTAATAATTAAGAGTGAATTCGAATCGTGTATCCGCTCCGACTTTTAGGAACTGGAAAATTTGAGCTTTGTAATATCATTAACATCAAATGCAGAGAATTTCAAATTTCATGCTTATTTTTCAGAGTTGACTGGAACATTGAGCATTAAATGGTGAGACCGTACATAAAAATGGTCTTCAAAGAATACCTGGAAAAAAATGGAGAACAGGACGTTGAAAAATGAAAATTCAGACACTTTTGTCACTTTTACTTTCTCTTCTATATCCTTTTTTGTTACACACTTTTTGACAATGTACTTTAGTCGGATAATTAGAGAAAAGTTAGTTGTAGTACAATGAGAGGAGTAACTAAGAGCGGAAATGAATACGTGTGAAGAAATAGAGAGAGAAGGGAAAATGTAGATGATAACAAGTAAAAGTTAATACTGTTTTAAAGGAGAGATCCGACTACATTTCACTTTGGAGTTGATAATATAGATGTAATGTACTTTTTCCTACTTTTACTTTCCCGTTTCCCGTATCAGTCCACCTGGAACCTGGATACTGGGAACTAGAAAACTCTGCTTTGGTGGATGAAATGAGGAAGTTTTTCCATCCAACAAAGGTGAAGTACCTTCGCACACAGAGAGAATGGAGAATGACCTCTAGTCTCCTGTAGCGTTTCATGTCCTTTGTAAATCTCTTGAAATAGCTATTAGAGTAGAGTAGAGGTAGCTCTTCTCTTAGCTTCCTGTATGTACAATGTACACTCTGTACTCTGTAAGCTAGTGCTGACTGTTAACTTTAGTAGTCGAATAAAACCTCGGATTCTGCCTCCAATGAAGTAACTAAATATAAACTTGAAACATTGTTCTACCACTTCAAAGTAAATTGAGAAGTGTATGGCACCAAGATTGCGAAATTGGTTTTTTTTCTTTTTCATTTCAGGATGGCGACCGTACAATTCCATTTTTACTAAGTATGGTACTGTAGCCGGTAGCCTGCAGTATAATATAGCATACAAAAATGTGACTACGCTTCTAAAACAGTTCATATTCAAGCTCCATATTATGCCTACACAAAAAAAATACAAAAATATACTCGCTTTTGAATGGAGTCATAATCTAATGTTCATAAAGGTCAGTGAGATTTTAAGATTCTTATATATACGTAAGGTTTTGAGGGGATCTCTACTAGTGAATCCGTTCTGTTTCTACAGATATTTGGTTGTCACTATGAAGATGAAAAAGAAACTTTGACTTTGTTTTCATAGTATTTTCAAACACTTTTGGACTGTGCAGTACTCATTCATTCAAAACGTACAACATGTAATGAAGTACGACTTTTGTGGTAATTTTATATATTTTAAAATGGACAAGATATACTATAACAATAATAACAACCCTTGGGAAACAGGTAAAATAACATTGGAATTCTTTGAATTGTACATAATTTTACGGTAGTAAAAGTCAACCTTAGAATTTTACCATATTCAGACGGGTTGGATTCAATATTCTATCTTGTAAATTCTGAATGAGTTACAAGGGAAGAACTTTTGATTCCAATAAAAATGTATTGGATTCTTTGAAGCCATATCCGGATCGATCTGAAACAACTTGGATTTATCTGATGAACTCGGCAATTTTTCACTCGCTCTCTCCCTCTCTTTCTCTGATTGCTTCAAACTGATTGAAAATCTAAATTCCTCAATCAGGGTTAGAGGATTTGAGATTTTGAGACTGACGATTTACGATTTGCTGACTCGTTCTTCTTTTATTCCTTTTAATTTGATCGTTTTTTTATTTTTTTCACCAACAAACACACAAACATGTCCGTAGTGTTGTCCCACTTAAATGAAGACAAATGATAGGAAATCAAGTTTAATTGAAATTGAAAGTGAATAGTAACATGTAACTTGCTTTTTATATACATTGTACATTGTACACGGTCTCAAGCGACAGTAAAGGCGTTTTTATATATGTGTGTGGTGTGTGTTGGCTTGAGATGAGATGGGAATCGCATGTGAAATGGTAGGAAAGAGGAAAGCAAGCTCAACATCCTCCGGTTACATCAACGTTGGATGCACATTGCACATTGTACATAGTGTAGATTTAGCAGTCTAGAGTCTAGAGTCTAAATCTCAAGTGTTAAAATGTTTGGATTTGGAGTTCCTTGCGTCAAAAGATAACTTCGATCACTCTCTCACTCCCGTCCTCTCCCGCTTTCTCTTTCTTTTTCCTCTCTAATTTTTTAAAACTACTACTTTCTAAATCAATCAGGCGTACGGTAGTACATTTGTAGATAAACAAAAGTAAAAACCATTAGTCAGAAGACAAGAAAAAATAAAAGCTAGTTCCTTTTTCTTCTAGTATTTTAGATGATTTTGCTGCCTTTGCCCCTTCCCCTCTCTCTTTTTTTTTAGAAATCCTTAGAATCCCAATTTAGAGGATGGGAAAACATTTTTAGGTATATAGGTGACATGTTATACATATAGTGCTGTGCTGAAGTCATATGAGTAAATTCCTTTGCATTCTATTAATTTCTATCCTAAATTCAACTGAGCTGGAAGCTTAGAGTTCTCTCTCTCTTTCTGTCTTTGTGCATATACATTATACATTATACATTATACACACTCCACACTTCACATGCACACAGCACAATTTAAACGCGTCACTTGAGCAGTTCACAGGGATGTGAAGAAATCTGATTCGGAAATTGAGTGGTATGTGGAGCGAGGAATTAATCAAGCACTACTTCAAATGTTCTCCACCGTGTGTATACTAGGTACTACAGCTACACAACTACACAACTACACACATAGGAGTGCTTTTGATCTGCAATCTCCAAGCTATTATCAAAAAAGAGAATAGAAGACTTTGTTGTCCTATGCCAAGGCGAATGGCGAATGGCGAACACAGCAAATGTTCCGTCCTTTCTACTTTCTACACACTCTTCTTCGTTTGATGAGCACACGTTGTTTTGTGCAATGTAAAAAGTACAGTGTAGATTGTAGAGACTGTACGTGTAATATGTGTATGTTGTTGTTTTGATGGGTATGATAAAAATTTCATCATATTTTGCCAACAAAGGCCAAGAATGAATAGAATGAATAGTTATGGACAATCTGGCTCATACAATATACAACACAATCCATTCACATCATATATATAGCATTTAGTATACTAGGTAATAGATCCACGAAACACATAATATATCATAAATCCATCTATACTATTATATATTACAGACTTACATAATATTTCAATATAATGATGTTTTTATGCGTTGCTTCACAGTCTCATATTGCCGCCTCTATTATTATCATTATAACTTTCTTTTGTTTGTTTTCTAAAGCTGTGAGAGCTGAGAGTGGTGTTCAAGAGTCGGAGTCGAAAAGTACCTTTGCTTTTAATTGAGCTAAATCTTTTGAGCTTTCACAATAACAGACACACACACCCAGTTGTGTGCATGTACATTGTACAGACATAAATATGTCCATGACGGCAAACTACAAACTACAAACTATGGTCTAATGTCTAATGTTTCCTATTTATGTACTTTGGACTACGTTGACGTACACAACTACACAGTGGGTAAGTATACATGAGCAGAAAAACTATCGTCAGAGCTTTGGAAGAAACGAGTCTAAATCTTCTTATGTTGCTTAAATCAGACAAAACGGCTTGTTATGACCGTTCATATAGACGGACCTACTTGTCGCTACTTTGTCTTCTAAATATGTACTTTTACTGTACAATGCACATTGCACATACTATCCTGCTAAAAGTGTACTTTAACTCTTCTTTTGCTGTATTATGTATTATACATGTTGATGCTATAAAAGGTAATCCGGAATCCGGAATCTAGAATCTAGAACCTGGACAGTGGAAACTATGTTGTTTACTATATTTTCCTACAATTTCCATGTTGTTTCCAGATTCTCCTGGATAATAGCAAAATCGCATATGGACTCCTCACGGTAAAGTAGTAAAATATAAACCATACTCCACTTCCGAGTCGAGTAGGAGATTAGACTGATGCAGTGGAAATAAAACAAATATTAGGAGATCTCTCTTTTCTCCACTTTCTTCCTGCACTTCCTATCCGCTTACCGCTCACCGCTCACCAATTACCTACGAACAAATCTACAAAACATGGGACGTGGAACATAAAACAAAACCCGAGAGATGAACTATACTACACTACACAGCACAACACAGACCTCCACTGTTTTTCCACAATACAGAACAAAAAGGAGAGGAGTGGATGTACATCAACGTAAAACGTACAATGTATACAATATACAAGTACTGGCCTATACCTACACCTAATAAACAATAAGCAACCCTCTTTGAGTTTTCATGCAGAAAAATTCAATCATGTATGAAAAGAAAATCCGGGATGGATTCTTCTATAATACTTGTATAATCTATCATAAAATATCATGTATAATATATAATAGATGAAGATTAAAGATAATTAATAAAATACAAGTATACCAACAAAAAAGGAGGAACCAAATTCTCAATGGACAGTTCAAGCAAGAAATATTAAAATAGTACTTTCTCTGTCTCTGTGGATGTGCAATGTACAATGTGCATTGTACATGTAGTACTGTGATATTTCATTATTAAGATAAGCAGAGAGCCAGTAAGTACTACTGTGTATAACCAGTTTCTAGTTTCTACGTTCTACATTCTACATTCTACATGCCACGTGAACAACTGGGATGAATTGTGTAGATTTTAAAAAGATTTTGAGACAGAAAGAGAAAATTGTTCTTGAGAGAGACACTCTCATGTTCATTTCATGGTATTTTTTAGGCGAGAAATCTTGACAAGATTCTTTTAGCATACTCAAAAATTTACGAGTAGCTTGGAGAATTTAAACTTTTACAGTTTACAATACATTGCTATGGACCTCATATACGTATTGCGTACATACTTCATACTTCAAACTCAAGCCAGTCCTCGTCTCTCTCTCTCTCTCTCTCTCTCTCTCTCTTTCTCGTCCATTCTTAATTCTTAATCGTTAGTGGGTGCATCCGTTATGTGAAAAAGCTCATATACGCTCTCATTGTCCTCTACTATATTCTACTTTCTAGTTCCATTTCTTGACGCATAAGCAAGACAGGACAAAGTATGAAGTACGAAGGATGAGTAACTAGTGTCGTAGACTGTCGACATTTAGTTTAAGGAAATGAGACTAAATGGAGTTGGTTCCAGCCCCAGTTTACACACTGTAGTGAAAAGAATGGAAAAGCGGGAGTGATGGCCGAGACTCGGGCACAAATAAATGATGACGTCAATTGCGTCAGATGCTTACTTGCTTGCTTGGTAGGTTGCATGCATTGCGTAAAAATAGAAACGTCCGTTTATTTGCTTTACTAATTACAGTTTTTAAGCACATGAACCATGAATTTCCCGAGTTTTTTATATCACTACCCCCAATAAATAATGTAATAAGTCATAAGGAACAAGAAGGATAACGTCAGAATTCAGAATTTAGAATGAATCATCATCACAGCTATAACAGCAGTTTAAGATATTTCACAATTCATAATATATTATTATACAATAATACTACATTGTACTCCTAATGTCTCATTTCTTATACTGCAATACGCAACTTTTCTTTTCTTACAAAAAAAAACACTTCAACTCTCTAATTCGCAACACATGGGAAACATAGTTATTAGTTATCCATGAAACGCAGAAGGAAGAGTGAGTTGTACAAAACGCATAAACCAAAAACGTGTGGAAACAGTCCGAGCTCATTCAAGATAAGAATAATGCTTCGTATTAAAGTTAAGTATACGAAGCTCGTTGAATTTGGAATACATAAAAAAGATTATTTTCTTACTTCCTAACTACAATATGTTGAGAAAAAGGAACTACTTGAGAAATTCTTATTTAAAATTGTACGTGTACAAATAAAAGTAGAACAAGAGTACATATTATGCGGACACATAGATTTACAATAGTTTCTTTTACATGTTGTACAGGATACAGGAGTTACTTATACGGATTTAGGATTCAGTATTAAGTATTCAGCACGAGCTCAACTTTTAAAAATGAAGCACAACATAAAAATACATTAGCCAAGAGTAGAAAATTAGGTACATTCATGTATTTTATGCATGCATATAAATTTCATGTAATTTTAAAAACCTAATGTCGTAGTCATAACAATCAGTGCCAGCAGGAATCATAGATCATAGTCAAATAGTTCAAGTCACGAACAAAGAGAAACAAAGCTTTATGATCCAAGTAATCATTGTCTTGGCTAACAAAACAAAATACAATAAAACAGGAAAACAGATGATTTTAGTTATTCTTCCTCCGCTGTGGGCATTACAGGAGTCCACCTTTTGTGTCTCATCTTGAAAAGAATGAATGGAACTGGCGGATCGCGTGATATTGAGTCTAAGAAAAATCATTCTTTTGTTTTGCCTTGCTCATATTTATTTTCTTGTTTTTTCTATATTATTCCTTCGAATATTCAAATCGTGAGTAATCAGGTAATCAAATAAAAGACAATAGAATCCATTAGAATCTGAATCCGAATTTTAGGACAATTTATTAATGGTGATAATAAAAAACAACCTCATTTTCATTTCCTTCATAATCGTAAATTAATCAGAGGGAAAACCTGTACTTAAAACTCACCTCATTAGCAAGTTATTTATATGTTATATATTGTACAGAATCAAAACATGTCGAATGACCATTCATCATGTCAAACTTTTCTACTTTAATATGAAAAATTGGAATTCAAAACAAGTTCAAAAGTCACTGAGACCCTGGAGGAGTTCATCAAATAGGAAATAAACTACATGATGACACGCAATAAATAAACAGAATTTTTAGATTAAAAAATCACAAATCATAAAAAACGACGAGTTGAATAAAATACAAAAATATCCCATGGGATAGTTTAGATGAGTAATGTCGTTGTACATTTTTATATACATATAGTACACATTATGCAGTATATATAATAAAATATCAAACTTGTGTAAAATCATACAGTGTGCAGTGTACAGGATACACTATACACATTACACATAGGGTTAGGGATTGTGCTACTCGTTGTGTTCTGAAATACAAGTTCAATAGAAAAAGTCAAAAGAAAAAAAGTAGTGGAAAAGTCGAAAAGAAAAAGAAAATTCCTAGACTTGTTAACTGGAAGAATAGACTGGACTGATTTTCCCTTGACAACCCTGATGGTAGTAACACTCCACATGTTGTAAAAAAATCTGTACAACTTTTACAGATTGCACACTGTACACTGTACACAGAGACTGAAGAGGGACAACGAGGCGAAGGACGAGGTATGTACAATGTATAATATAGTTGGGAAAGTTTCATCCTCTTGTTATTTACATTCTTCAATTTGAACTTTGTTCCATATATATTATACTTGTATTTACATGGATGTGTACACTTTTCATGTACAATGCACATGTACAATGTACAATGTACATGGACATGAATGTCTAAATCTAAATTACACTTAGTATCAAGTATAGAAACGTTGTTTGCTGTTTCGACTAGTCAAGCGAGATGAGAATGAGAAGAAGTGAACCAAGTATCGAGTGTCTAGTGTCTAGTTTGCCCTGCATGTAGATTGCAGATTGTAGATGTATTGTAGAGCTGAAGAAGAGAAACATGCAAAAAGGCAAAGGAAGAGAAAGCCAAATTCCCGTAATGAGATGGTATTGAAGAATGGTAGCTGTAATTTGCTAGCAAATAAAGAATGTTCAATCTTTCCCTCGTTCTCGTACTGGTACTTAACAAATGTTTCCTATGATATTCCAACTTGCACTCATTTCCCTTCTAGTTCGCATTTCGAGTTCTCTCTCAATTTGTCTCAGTTCGCTCAAGCAACACGGTTGTTGGATAGTTTATAGTCTCTGTATTGCTGCATTTTACAACGCCTGATTTTCTCTATCGAGAGAAATATGAGAATCAAAGAAAGAAATCCTCTTGCATCTACTCTCGCTTATAAATATAGATATAAAGAGAAAAAAAACTATATAATATGTACAAAACAATATATTCATCGACGTATAAATCCTCTTCTGTTTTATGCTACTATGTATATCTCTCTGTCTACTTTTTTTGAAGTTTTCAGTAAAACCCATCTTTAATACACGCAAAAATACACACACAAATCATGCACATTTATTTGCATGTGTAGTTTGTTTGTTTGTTTGTTGTGTATTGTGTATCTTGTATTGTATATTGTATAGAAAGTAGAAACTATGGAACTAGGGCAATTTTTCTTCTCTTTTCTGCCATTGGCATGCCAACCAACCAACCAACCAACCAACTTACTCACTCAAAAATAGAGCCAGAGAACTTTGTGTACAACTTATTATAATGACTGACACCCATAAAACGAGCTCTTGTTTATTTAATCGTCCTCACAGGCCAGACTTGAAAACAACTCTACCAAAACATATTATACAACATCCAACGTTCAACATAACTGCACCGTATTTCAAAACATATGCATTTACTACTATAATAAGTGAGTGAACTGTGTACTGGATGCGGATTTTAAAAATTCGCATTCGTTTCTCTGGTACTCAAAAGGAGTCGGAATGCATTCCTATAGTTTCTAGTCCTCAACTAGTGTACATATCCACACTCATTCACTCACAACTCACAAACACTAGTTTCGCACTACTGCATTCATCACAATCACTGTTTTCTCTCCCTCTGTCTCCTCCTCAAAATGTACTTTCCACTTTCTCCATTTCCATTCTAAATATTCCATTCCATCCCATCCAATTCCATTTCAATTCTAGTCGTCAGTTTCTTTAGATTTTTTTTTATTGTTTATACTTACAGACTTAAACTAACACAGAGTGAAGAGAGGGAGAGAGAGAGAGGAATCTTTTTGTTTCATCCGTATAGTTTTCCATTTCTGCTTTCCAGTCATTTGTATTTCTAGTTTCTTTAGTTCTTGCCTCCTATATTTGCTTTTACCCTTTTGGGGCTCTTCTCTTTCTTTCTTCTCCGTCTAGCTCCGTTTTCATCTCATGTCCATTATCCCTTGTACTCCCTTAAATTCTGTCTGCACTACACTATACATTATATTGTACATACATAATACATATTATATCATTACAGTTTGTTTGTATATTTCATTCCTTCTGATTGTTCTCTTGTCTCCAGTTACTGCAGTCTTTCAAGTTTTGTTTCCCCAAATTTACACATAATATGGAAGAATAAAAAAGAAAGAGGCAGGGAGAAAGAGATGAAGTTAAATGATAATACACTTTCAAGTAATATTCTACTGGTAACTAATACAAAAGAAAAACAATTTGTGTCGTTATTCTTTTCTTATCTCAATCTAAGCTCATATAACCGTACATTTATGCGTTATATTCCACTACCCTTTTCCTCTTTCCTCTCATTTTTTATAAAGAATAAAGCTAAGCGGACTCATTTTCATCTTTAAAATACTTCCTTTTGTCTCTCTGGAACTTAGAACAATGGCATATGGCATGTATCATATGAAATGAAAGAACATCAAACATAAAACATCTAAATTCAGAAATAAAAGTAGAAAAAAAGGACTATATGACAAGCTTTTGTATTTTTGAAACAAATTATTATACTTATAATGATGTAGCATTTCATGCTAAACACTGAATACTCAACTTTCATCAAATGTGCAATGCAATATAATGGGCATTGAAATCCTATGGAAACCAAGTACTGAGCATATTTTGTATAATACAACATGACTCTACCAATAAGAAAAAACTATAATAACCACCTTGGTCTCTTTTCAGAGCGACCCAGCTTATTGTAGAAAGATTTGGTAAAGGTAAATTATATATATTACTGTAAACTCTCTTCACGATCTCTATATTTTTTGACACAAACTGGAAAATACTACAAAAAATGTAAAGATACACAAACAATAATATAAGAAAACTTGTATCATTACATTTATTCCATGAAGAAAAAAATACAATACTTCAAAAGTATTCATTTACGATACGAGAAATATCGAGTAGCGAAACAAGAAAATCCGTCATCAAGCTCCGTGGCTTGTGTACAAAAGATGAAGAAATGCTTTCGTTTATAAATACCTTGAGTCTTGAGTTCTTTGGTAAATCTGCGCAGTATTTAGAATTTAGATAGTATTAAGTCTCGTTGGAGACTCGTTCTGTGTTCTGTGTTTTGTATATTGTATATTCTGCTATACTAGATAAAAAATACAAGATACATATATATGCATGTGTATAAACTAGAAAAAGGCCAAGGAATGAAAAGGCAGATAAAACACAGAGACAAAAGGAAAAGAACGATCTTCTTCATAATCTCAAGTCACATCTTGTCTCTCAATGCACAAGAGGACAAGAGTCCCACTTTTTTGAACTTAACTGGGAAGAATTTATGGACACAGAGCGGAAGTACAACACGAGATGAGACTTTCTCCTTCTTTTATTATATGACTTGCATTTAAAAAAAATCTGACTCTCTAACCGGACTCTCTAAAAGGGGAGGTTTGTTGAGTTGAAAGAAACCTCTCTCAGATTCACATAGATGAAAGACCGATAGAGAACATGGAACTATAACGTAGAATGTAGGTATAGAATATAGAACGCATACATACTATATACTATATATATAAATAGAAATATTTAGTATATTATCCGGAATAGGACTACATCCGTATTTCCAAGAGTACAGCTACATACATACATAGTAACCTACGTACATGATATAACGTGGCGTGTTATGGGTTTTTGAGACGATAAAACAGTCCATGAGAAGAAAAATCGCAGAGTCCCATAATATAGTGGAAAAGGCCAGAGCCTGAGCCAGAACCAGAGTCAGAGCCCAGAGCAAGCCAAATGGACCACAGACGGTGAAATAGAGTACAGAGAAAGGAACAGACAGAGAGACAGAGAAGGGGAGAGTGAAGGAAAGCAGTTTGAGCTCGACAAGTAGTTCACACACTTGGATTTAGAGTTGACTCTTCCGTTTGTGCGAGTGTACGGGGTAAGGATAAGGATGAGAGAGTGAAAAGAAAAAAAGGAGTACAGGCAGGCAGGCGAGGAGATGACGAAGAGAATGAGGAAAAGGAAGGTAACAAAACCAGGGAATTTCTTCCGGAATGTTCAAGTGACGGAATGAGAAATAGCTCCGTTCTACACTGAGGACAGCTTTTCACTATATATGAAGAGAGAGTTTAACTCCATTTCTTCTTTCTTCAGCTCTATCTTGAACATCTATCTATCTATCTATCTGTACAAAAACCCATATGTACAATGTACATTCATGCTAAGTAGAGACACATGTTCATCAGTACATTTATACTTTGTACCTTGTACCTTGTACGTTTAGCCTATATTATTCACAAGATCATAAGCCTTAAAAGGCGGAAGAAAAAGAGAATAAGAAATGGAGAAATAACTGCACACATTGCACACATGAAAGAAACTGTAAATATCCTTTAGATTGTACATTGTGTACATAATAGTCCTACTGATTATTGTACATTGTACAGACACAGTACGTATAATGCATAAATATATTTTTGGAAAGTTTCTCCGTAAATACTTTCTATCTTCCATCCTTTGAACATTTTGCATGCATGATCTACAGCAATGATAAATGGAAAAAACTCGTCATGATTTGAAAACCCACAGCATACAAAAATGTACATTGTACATCATTTATTGTACATGTACCATAGTCTGTTGAGGTACGTAGTACGTAGTTTGGGGAGGTGAAGACAAGATTAAAAGAGTAAAAGGAAATGATACAGCTTTTTCAATATCAATATCAATATCCATGTACTGCACTGATAATATCTAGACATGTATTGCAAATTGCAATATCTTTTACCACATGCACTCATTCAGCAATTCTTTTTTTCCCCCATTTCCGTCTGGAAAAAGTATTACAAACCCTGGAATCTGGAATGTTGTATGATTTCCCGACTACTCATTGCTCGTACATTTCATATCAAGTCAGAGCATGATGCTTACATAAATATATAATACATAACAGACATGATACAGAATCTACAATCTGGATACACACGTATGTGTGTATGACAGTTTTGAGCTGTACTGTATAGTCACTGTCTAAATGTACTTCTGTACTTCACTTTCACCATTCACTATTCACTATTCACTAGCCAGCTGTCTATCAGAAGGTTCGTGAATTTTTTTCAAGTCTTTTGAATCCGATGGTGAATTTTCTTCACGTACATTTTTGTACGTGAAACTGATTCTACAGTACGTCCGTTTTTGTATAGGGGGAATTTCCATCTAGTTTTTCTTTCTTTTCTTTCTATTCTATGAAACATGCTATGCATGACTCATAACAATGCCAATGGTACTCTTTGGTTTGGTTTTGGATCCGTTTCTGATTTCTGACCCACCATTCTATTTTTCTGTGTTAATATTGCTGTGGTTCTCTATTTTCTATAGGAACTTGCGTTCTTTTTTCCGTTCCACTGTAAAAAAGAAAAAAGTAAAATTGCGTACAAGACAGCAGAGCATCGAATGGGCCAACTCAGAATGTCGATGACAGTTGAGTCAGTCGAGTTCAGTTTGCATGGCACATCCACATAAGTAGCTCTTTGCCTTGAACTCTATCTTTCTCTCTTTTGTCTACCTCGTGATCTCTTTCTTACTTTCTTACTTTCTTTCATTCTTTGATCTTTGGAGGAATCTTGAAAAAATTGCTGTACGTCTTCCTCTTTATATTACCCATATGTATAATTTATACTAAGTACACTCTGTACATCCATGTTTGTATAAATGCATACGGTTGCCATTTTCATATAAATCTACATACATTTCATACAATATATATCAGACATTATAAAGAATACACATGTATATTGTATAAGTATATATACTTGTGTAGACTTTTACTCTGTTTATTTATATTCATATCATGCAAGAATTACGTCCAACTCAATTTTCCATTCACCATAAACCGTGCATACTACATGCTACATATCTACTACACACACAACAACCCGTTTCAGTTTTCTCCATGTCGACGTCTTTGCAATCCCTGTCTTATTTGTTTTTTTACTTTAGTATTCCACACTGTGTTTATTTACTCTGTGCTCTGTGTACTATATTTATATGTACATTGTACATGTATTGTGTGTATTATAGTACACACTACACAATATGTAATATATAATATATAACGTAATGTAATGTTTGCAATTTCTAACTGTACTTTGAACAGTTGAAACAAACTTGAGATTCTCTCTGAGACTAATACCCGATTTTTGATTAGAACTAAAGCTTGCTCCATTCTATGTAAATATATCTGTATTTTGTATGTATACACATGATATATGATTATGTATAAAACATGGGGATACAACTTGTAGTTCTGTATGTACATACCATTTATTCCCATTTCGGATCCGAAATCCGCCACATGGACAAATCCACACGATTCTGTCTCCCAATTTGTGATTTTTGCTGAGTTACCTTTAACACAATTCCATGTTCTATGGTAACTGGAACTGGATGCAAATGCTGTTACCACAGTTGCTGATGAGAGTAAAATATGAAAATATGAACATTTTCATCTTGGTTCAGTCCTGATTGTATTTCTGACGGAATATGATTCTACTACTCTGCTGTTTATCTACAACTGGAATCCAGCCCTTGTTTAAAATTCAAAAGTCTAACTAAACTATTTTAGAATTCTGAATTTTGATTTCAAAGCGAACAGGGAACAGTGAACAGAAGAATGCAATTTATTTACCCGCATATAATGCAGTTGAATTTGCTCCATGTACAATGTACAATGTACAAGGAGATTGGCTTTAGGGATAAACTTTGTTATTTAATCCCAGTAGTACAATATTCCAGATTCCAGATTCCATTCTCTCTCCGTATTATTCTATTTTTTCATGGATGGAATACAAAAAAATTCCATAAAAAAATTCAACCTCAGATCTCTGCACCAACACAATACAACAAAAGGAAATAGTCAAATGTACCCTCCTAAAAAATTGACGAATAAGTCAATTGGATTCTTATATTATTATCCCCTTTGCAACAATTTATTGATCAAGTTTAAGGTCTTAAAACTTTGAAGGGTTATGCTATTTAAATTTTAAATGTATATTATACCATTACGTCAAATACTGCAATTTTCCCTGAATTATACAAACTTATTTGTATGTACCAGCATATACATTGTACATTGTATATCAAGTAGAAAAAATAAAGGAGTGTAACAGAATTTACAACATTTATAGATTTTGTGCTTTTTTTGTGTCTCTGTTTTACACAAAATAAACCTAAATTATTCCAGTTTGAATATTTGTTCCGAGTAGTATTATGCTCTATTTAGGCAGTGTAGTTAAATAATTAAAGCAGTAGCAAGTAGAAAAGAAAGGCTGAGAAATTTTGTAGCACAACTTCTACAGGGCACATTCCCTACTATTATTATACGCTATGCGCTCTATCTCCGTAAAGTGTATAAGGTACTCAATGAGTACCTAACGAGAATATATACATACATTTAAGGAATTGGCAATTCAAATTTTGAAACTCATCCATTTATACGCAGCTCCTTGTTTTCGGATTCCGTATTCCGTACTCCGTATCTCCTACTCCTTACCCTGGAAATTACATGCATGTGTATGTTCCGCTAGTTAATTTTAGCAAGGCTAGTAAATTAAATTTGAAAACGACGGATGAATGACAATGTGGAGGAATATTCAAAGTCGAAAATTACTAACTCTAGACTATGGAGTCAAAATTAGATGAATTCCAGTTGAATTTTATATGAAAACGAGAGAGACATTTGATATTCCACAACCAATCAGCATAGATGCACATATCTAGTTCATACTCTCTACTCTCTAATCTACACATTCAGGGACAGTCAAACTGTTAGGTGATTTTATATCGAATTATACAACATTATACAACGTATCATATTATATCAGTTTGTAGAATGTCCGAATCAGTCCATATCTCATTCAGCAATAGGAAAGACAAAATACCGGACTGTAAACTAGAAAGTATAAGTAAAACGGAATGCAAACCATCATTATTATGTAATGGCCACTCGTGCTGCCCACTGCTTCAGGAAGATATTGTACATATTACATATTTTATTGTAGGTTACAATAATGTTTTGTGTTCCGTTCTCCTATTCCTATTTCATGTCCAGAACCATCCAATTTATTTAGATACATCAGGAAAAACGTTGAATTTTGAATTGTAAGGACGAGAGTAGCTACTACTACTACTACTACTACTACTACTACTACTACTACTACTACTGAATTTTCTAGCTGTACTTTGTATAGTCCATTTTCGGATTTCGGATTCCAGATTTAGGATAGTCTATAGTCTATGTACATTAGAATGTGGGGGATTCCACTCACTCAAGTGAATTTAAACAGTCTCACTAACGGAACTTAGCCCAGTTCCAAGCCACAAAAAAGATAGACATGGAAAACGAGGGTGAAAGAAAGTAGAAGGAAAAGAGAAAGGAAGCCCAGATTCCAAACTCAAAACTCAAAACACACAATACACAGATTTTTACCGTAAATGACCACTTGCATAGCAGCAGCAAACAAATATATGTAATGGTGCAAGCCAAGGTAAAAATGAGATATTAGTAAGA
>JABASP010002122.1:0-22551 GCA_019776565.1 Sminthurinus signatus | reverse complement strand
TATGCGTTGGAGGGATCTTCAATCAGCTAGACAAACTAAACAAGTGATTAGTGAGCCACTCTATGGAGCGAAATCACTGATTCGTCTTTCTCGTGTTGGTTTGAGGCGACTGGTGTATATCTATACTGGGCACGCCCCACTCAACAAACACCTTTTCATGATTGGTAAAGTGGGTTCGCCTCTCTGTCCCAAGTGCGGGGAGGAGGATGACACCCCTTATCACTATGTTGGAAGATGCCAGTGGGGCAATTATTGGTATTATCGTAAGCAGTACCTCGATGAGTTTGCTGCAAATTGCGATATTATTAAAACTGCTCATAGGAAAGACCTGCTTGCTTACATCCATGCAACAGGGCGCTTTACTTACTGAGCTTAAAGCAAATTCGTTTGCCCGGGGATGCGCTATAGGCCCACTTTGTGGCCCAATCGTTTTCTGCTACCTCTCTTTCTTATAGAGAGGGAGCAGAGCCCCATTCTTACAAATACAAACAAATACAAGGATATGCACCAAATTCTGCATGGAACTTTTTATGAACCCTCAAGTAATACATGCAAATAATATTGTGTTGTTCTCACAACTTTAAAAGATAGAAAATAGAAGTAGAGCTCCGTGTCTTCGCTCCTTGTAGTAGAGTTTAACATTTACCATTTACCAGCTTCCTGCATCACTTCCCAAAGTCTGAATTTCTGAATTGTGAATGGTGAATCGTGAGCTCTGAGCTGGATTTTGGATTCTGGATTCTGGATTCCCTCGTGCCCTTCCATCTAAAATACAAATTGGTTGCATCCGTCGGATATAATCAAAACTACTGTGTAAAATGGTGGGTAAATTGTACTCTTCCCTCATTTCTACATACATCTATAGTGTATAGTATCTCTATTCTCTTTTCTACCTTGCACAAACCAGGAGTTTGTCAGGTATTTATACTCGTCGTATTCGTATCGATGTGTTTCTATAGTTTCTATAAGAAAGGTTTCATAATAAACTATATTTTGTATGTAGGTAAATATCCATTAGACCTTGTTTAAAATTGCCTTTTTCTACTTTTATTCCTACAATTTGGATTTGGATTTTTGGTTTGTGGATTGTGGATTCTTTTTCTTGGTTCCCTCTCTTTATGATAATTCTCCTCTGCGTTCTGCATCTTTATGTTATGTATGGAATATGGATGGTTTTTTTATTTTCCACAGTGATTTGAAATTTGGGCGGAATGATGTAAATGTCTGTTGATGGAGAAACTGAGAAAGATGTATTAGACTAGACTAGTAAAAGACGCTGGGAATTAGAGATGGAGTAAAACTAAGAAGAAGAAAAAGAACGAGCGAAGAAAATGAAGGTAGAAAGGCAGAATTAGAATTAGGATTTGAAACAAGAGGGAAACGAAGAGTGAGAGGGAGAAAATCCTGTTATGTGCCACAATTTTATTCTAATCTGCTGCACTGGGAACAGGGAGTTGGAGATTTGAGATTTGAGACGGAGAACTGAGACTTGGGACTAGAGATTCGAGCGTTATACATTTTACTCATGCTCTTGTATAGTTTATACTGTATACTTTATAATGTGCTTGTGTTTGGAGAGTTGAGAATTGAGAATTCAGAGGAGAAAACGGAAACCAAAAGGAAAAAAATTGAAGCCTCTTAAATCTCTTTTAGAAATTCATCTGGATCTGGATCTAAAATTGTAGCGAAATTATGAATATGAAAAAATCCCAAGCTGTTTGCCACACACTCCAAATTTTTTTTAAAGACGTCATAAAATCAAAAAGACAATTGGCGTCTCATCTCTCATCTTAAAATAAAAATGGAACTAAAATTCAGTTCAACAGCTCCACACAACTTCTTTTAAAAATATTACACAGGCATATTTTTTTATATGATTTAATACTTCCGATTAATAAAATAGTGAAAATTTTTCATTAGTATTAATTCTAAACTCCAAAGACGTGAAATCAGGGTTAAAATATCAAACTCTCCTTTCCTTTCTTTGAATTTTGAATGAGGAAGGTAATAAGTAATACTTTCATAATAACCGTATTTATTTATTATTCCTGCTCTGATTACTACAAACAAAACTGTCATTCTCCTCGCTCATCTTCATCATTTTAGAGATTAAATGATCTCATTCATAATCATGACGTCACAAGGGGCTCACGTAACTTTATATCATGATTTTAGCATCATATTTCCAGCTCCGTACAATCAAATCTTATTATTACATATCATTATTCATTTTACACACAATATATCATACATTCTCCATTCTACAGTGTACAGTGTACAGATAATAGCAAGTTATATTGTTGTTGTCCTCAGTTTCGGCACTGGATTCTCAGCTCTCAAGTCTCAAGTCTCAGGTCTGAAGGAGTGAAGGAGTGAGATAGGATCATAGAATTTGTGCGGCTGTTGCTGATGAAAGGGGTGAAATCCCCGTAGTTGATGCGTCTTTATAGAACCGACGGAGAAACTGCTCATTTATCTTCCGCTGTATTGTATTGTACTGTACAGGGTAGTGTAGTGTTGTGCTGTCCTATTTTGTGTATGCATCACTCATTCCAAGTTCCAAGTCATTCTACAGTAGATAGCTCCTTACTCATTTACTTGTTTAGGTACTCATTTGGATTTGGATTTGGATTACTTACATCTTATATCACATCACATAGCGCCTTACTTTTAAAGTCTTAAAGTGAAAGCAAGTGGATATAGGAAAACAATAGCTTTAGCTTTCTCCTACTTTCCCTCCTGATGGTGATGGTGATGGGAAATCTAGGACAAAATCTTTTTACTATAGACGTAGCTAGTGCAATGTGACTCCCTCCATTTAGAACACAATACAAACACAAACATAAAACAGCGGAATATAATGCATTCATGTAAATATAAATAATATTAATGCACGATCCTCTTTGATAATGTATTGCGTATAATTTATTTCTCACTTAATGGATAGAAAATATTTCGTGTAGCCCGACGAGTACATATGCACATCCGTGAAGAAATATTACAGAAAGAAAGGAGTACTTGTATCTTGTAGCAACTATCAACTATCAAATATCAAGTATCAAGTATCAACGCGTCATCAGATGCAAATCCTCTTCACGTATCTATGTAGAATGTAGAATGTAGAGTGTAGAGTTTAGAGTGTAGTAATGTACATTTCTATTTATATTGGTAATTTCCGTAGAATTCCAGCTGGTTTTCCTTCCTTACTCTACTTTATAGAACATTATAGTATATTTTGTATTCATTATTATTACTGTGATAATATCATATTCCAACTTCCAAATGGAAAAACACAAGAGTGAGTATGGAGGATGGAGATTGACTTAATTTGTACTAGACACTATTCTCTCTACTTTCTACTCATATACCTATCAGTGTACAAAGGATAATAGAATAGAAATATGGAGAGAAAGAGAGAACAAGAGTCGACGGTTCCGTTCAATTCAAAGGCTGTGTACACTGTACAGCATACAGAAGTTTGTATAGTTTGTAAGTCCCGTCGTATAATT
The DNA here is from genome assembly GCA_019776565.1 of Sminthurinus signatus. Classification (NCBI taxonomy): domain Eukaryota; kingdom Metazoa; phylum Arthropoda; class Collembola; order Symphypleona; family Katiannidae; genus Sminthurinus; species Sminthurinus signatus. The sequence continues at coordinate 19,042 of JABASP010002122.1, read as the reverse complement.
TGTATAAATATAAATACAAATACAAGTATAAATAATATACAAGGATATACGAGGATTTACAACGCGTGTAGTGTGTTTGGAGTATGGAGTATGGAGTGTGCTGTGTCTCATTCCCACTTTCATCTGTCTGCATGGACAATGTTTTTGTTTTTGTCTTTTCCCTTTTGTCCTTCTCTTTTGTCTCACTCACTCACTGTATTATTTTATATTTATATTGTGTCTATAGTTGTATAGTTGTATTTGTAGTTGGTAGTTGGTAGTTGCAGTCAACATGTATAGTATTTGTTATGCCAAAGTTTTGTTTGGTGAGGAAAGAGAGAATAGAGAATCAAGAGCTGAGAGCAAAAGCCAAAGTCAAAGCCAAAGTCAGAAATGGGGATCGGAATCATTCATGACACATTCAGTCCTGGAACATTAATAATCGGTTCAGATTTTGCAAAAGTCACATTAAAATTTTGGAATCCAGCCAATCAACTCTCTCTCATAGAATAGCTTAGCTTTCCACTCTCCACAGCACGCAACTCGACACGACACAAGGCACAAGACAACATTTGTGTACTCTGTACTCTGTGCATGCATGCTGTATATTTTACATTATATATGTATGCGTTTCATCCTGCTGGAGACTGGAGAGGAAAATAAATTCATGGATCGGTTCGTGTCTTTGCCAGCCCTTTACTCTCTTTCTCTCTTTCTCTTTGTATCTTGTTCTGAATATTTTTCTCATGCTTTTCTTTCCTGTTTTCTGCTTTCTGTTCCCGTGCTCTAGTTTCAATCTTTTGATTTTGATTTTCGGTCCTCTCACTACTGATGTATTGTAAATTGTGAAGATGATCTTTGATTGAAAGTGGAAGACTTGCTCAATTCTCAGTTTTTTAAAACCCATCACAATCCATAATTTTTCAACCGTCCTGATTAGTTGCGGATGAAAAAAATGTATATTTTTGCAGAATATTATAGTGTGTAATTTAAAACGTATGACTTATGCGGTATGATAAATTTACCATTTATAGATTAGAGATATGAACAAAGTATTTATTGGTGGATTTTTATTTAAACGTAGGCAATTGAACTCAATAAAATTACCGCATCCCAATTAAAAATTCTGATCAGGATGTGACAAAGAAAGAAGAAGAAAAACTTGGTACTTTCTCGATTTTCTACCTCGGATGATTTCCTCATCATTTCCCATCATTTTCTCTCACTCCCTGTTTTATGTTTTATGACCGTCTGTAAAATGAGATGTGACACGGTCTCTATTTTCTCTATTCTCTCTATTTGAAACTAAAATAATATACTTTTGTCTGTGATTTATACCAATGAACTAGGGACAGAGGATGGTTATAGCTTGTATATTGTACATGGTATATGATATATTATCCATGTATATTGTAGATTTACTTGTTCTTGTTCAGCCCTACAATAAAATGAAGCTCTGATGTGAACTGTGCGCTAAAGCATACCTATACCGATTCTGGATTCTGAATTGGAATTGTTTAAGGCTATGCTATGGTTGATGTTGACTTTGACTTTGGCTTTGCTATTTCCATTTCTCCCCATTTGACTTTATATTCTATAGAGTATAAAGAGGAGGAGAAAACTAAAAGCAAAGTGTATCAGAGTACGCACAGGAATATCTTGAATGCTTCAATCTTCAATGTGAAGACATACGTATTCGATATTCTATATTCTATACATGTGTAGATTGAAGTAGTAGTAATAGTAATAGTGGATACTGGACATGTAGCTAGAACATAGGACCTAGAAGAACAAGAACAATAATAATAATGCCCCTTCTACTTGTACACATACACATGAATTCCCTCGTCCTCTCCTTTTCTCCCTTTCTCTTCCGCCGTCTACCGTCGTAACTCATCCTTGTGAATTGGGAGTTGAAACTGCGGGGCTGACTTTTATATAGGAGATGGAGTAAACGGGAGAGTATATACAATGCAAACGGCAACGGGAACGGGAATGATCAACATCCCAAATGCTCGTGAGCATCTATATTCTATATGTATACTCATCTAATACATTTGAATCATCCCAGGCAGCTCGTCCACATATTATCGAACAACTTAGGCCCTGAATGCGTAACGGCTGATGGCACACTGGCACTGATGGCAAATACGGACTCAGCATTCCGTATTCGGTATGTATTCAGTATTCAGTATTGTGTAGAGTGTACAATGTGCAACCACGACAGAGGCCACGTACGCATACCATCCCATGCCACGCCACCGATCTTCATCTCCCGCTTCAACCACTGTATTATTTCCGTTTAAATTACACATGCTTTTTCTAAGAATCAAGCCAAGCCAAACCAAGCCAACGTGACTACTAAAAGCCAAAGCCAAACCAAGCCAAGCCACCAGACGGACAGTGAACATAAGTATATTACATTATATAGGTTGGTTTAGTTGAGGAGATTGGGGAGCATGTATAAATGTATAAAAACAGAAACGGCTACGTATACATGGGATCCAGTGGAGCGTCGTTAGTCCTGAGTTACTCGTTCCTCGGTTCTGGCGGGTGGGTGGTGTGGTCTACATTCTAAAAAGTATATGCTGTATGCTATGTGCTATGTGTTACATGGTATACACTATGTGGTGGTGTTTTATGTTTATTTGTTATGGCCCCGCTTTTCCACAGTCCACAGCCTTACATCACATCATATTACGTGTAGTTTACAACCATAAGAAGGAGAAATTCCCTGTCTGCGAGTTTAAACAATAGTCATCCACGTTTTGGATACAAATACAAATGCTATTTCGCTGTACCAGCTACAATGTCTACTATTTTTGTACACTGTAGACGGTAGGCTCTGGACTGTAAGTATATTGGCAGTCTGACATTTTCCTACATGTACAAAAGAAGAACCAAAATGGTACAAAATGAGTTGGAATGATGAAAACTTGCTTTTCTTTGGTTATAATATACATAAATTTGTCCCTACATATACCAAATATACAAATGACAAGTATGTAGAGAAGCATCTAGAATCTAGAGTGAAGAGATGTTTGAACATTCAGGAAAAGGAAACATGGGGAGGAAGAGAAAGTGACATTCCCCTTTGTGGTCCATCAAGGACCTATTTATATTCTGTGTGGCTGGATTCTCCCACAAGAGTTTGCTCCAAATTATAATCTGAATGATGAATGATCACCTGAAACCTACTGAGGAACATTAGTTATACTCAATTTTATAACACTTTTACCTTTGCTCAGTGGGAACTATCTAGTATCGGGACATGAGAAACTGGATGCATCATCAATGAGTGCAGAATGTAGAATGTAGAATTCAGTCCCAAACCATAATTATTCCCTACACTCCCATACTACTTATAATACGCTCAAGTCTAAAATACTTTGGTGAAAGCAAATCCTGTTTTTGAACGATTATTGGATTTCCACATGAATCAAAAGTTTGCGGGGTTTTTTGTAAAAAAGAAGCACAGTGAAAAAACATCAAAATTGAAATATCAATACCTTTAGTGTTAAAACTTTTAAAAGAGTTGAGTAGAAAGCAGGAATTTGAAAATTTGTATAAAAGTTTTGAAATGTAGTTGTGGAATGTGGGTTTGGAATATCTGTAATTTACAATTTACGCTTTACACATTTTCTTAACATGGTAAAAATAAAACGTCAATGAGCATATATTTTATATTTTTATTGTCAACCACTTTCACCAAATGTATCTACAATTTGAGGCATCTGCATCTTTTTTCCCTAGTTCATAGCCCTAGTATTCGTAGGCGTATCGACATACATAAAATACAGCTGACTCGAGGGAACATTGAAGGCGAGAATCACGAACCCACGTTCTTTCATGTTCCAGCTTCGCTTTTCCGTATTCAGTATTGAGTATTGAGGATGGATATAGATTTTGATATTTTAATATTCATACAGAGATTCTTCTGGAATCCCACACCACATCACATCACAACGCGCCATGCCGTTCTGTGATAGCACACCAGTTTAGAATTGGCTCTCTTATATGTTGTACTTTGTACGTGAAATGTCAAAATACTAAACGGTCCATTGATACTAGATTCTAGTTTCTAGATTCTAGAATCTATATATGACCGTTGTGGTCCCACACCCAATTTGCGGAATGCTCTCAATTTTCCTACAGCTATTTCAAGTTAAAAAATGTTTTGGTCACACTGAATATCCACTATTTTTCTTTAGTGTAATTAGCACAAGTATAGATTTTTCTACAGCTTTTAAATTTAATGGATAAAGAAGCTAACTCAACATTATCACTTAATTATTGTACTTTGCAACAAAAACTCATGAAAAATAAAGATAAAGTTGACCTGCGATCTGTATGATTATATTTACACAGTTTGAAGTGAAAGTTGAACAGTTTTTCTCAAATTTTTTTTTAAAATCAAAAGAAAAGTTGAATAGGATGAAGAGCTAGTGGATTTGGACTTGGATTTGAGAAGGAAAAGATGAGGGGAAGTTTTGATGATCATGATGATTCCAAGATTCTAAATTCTCGTTATCTGAGGTTAAAGTGGTATCTTAAAGTATGTATGGTTTGGGTTGGTTTGGTTTTGGAAGAAAACTTTTTGAGCCAATTACATTTGTTGCAATATTGTGTGGACTGAAGAAGGAGAGTAAGTGGCCATGATGAGGCAGCTAATGATACGAGTGATAGTTGAGTGGGGGAGTTTTCTCTTCTCTCCTCTTGGCAATCAAATGGAGAATGGAGAGATTGGAGAAGGGAGAATCGAGAATAGAAAATGGAAAATGGTGGGAACTACAACTTGTTTAAATTTTTCCATGGGATAAGAAAGAAGAAAAAAGAAGGGAGAGCATCAACGCCCTTTACTTGTAAGATCGTACTTGTACGAATACGACTCTTGTTGAAACAGAGGGAAAGTGTGGAAATGTGCTATCATTTTATTACCATTTTCGTCTTCATCTTTCTTTCTTTCTTTCTTTCTTATTTTAACGGCAGTCTTACACTCTGCTCTTTAAATCCAATCCAATCCAATCCAGTCCCCAACTTTAACTTGAGTTTCAACTCAACTTTGCCGACTACTTTTTAACCATAGTGGAAATAAGAAATAACACGTTTAAAAATACAAGAAAATACAGATGAAGATACATATGCTCTATGCTCAATGTAATAACCGAGCAAACACCATTGGCCATCAGTATATAACTCGCGGTTTATTTCAAGCGTCATCATGAACCTCCGTAACCTCCACCATCAATAGCAATGATCTTGGAATAAACAACAAGGAAGAATTAATGATCACTTTCCTTTACAAAAGTCGGAAGCCATTTTACTCCAACATCCAAATAATACACTTTAATGATTCCACTAAATATGTACTCATGGCACAAGATGCTGTACCAGCAAGAATAATAATAGTAATTGTCATAATAATAATAGTAGTAGTAGTTGTACTATAACCAAGATTGAATGTGTTCATTAGACAAGAATAAAAAAGGATGAAATCCACGTGGAGGTTCAACTTTTACATCAGGATTCAGAATTCTGAATTCTAAATGCACCCTGATTTGAGCTTTACTGAGCATTTTATACAATGTATAAATGAGCTTTTCTTTTCCCTTTCTTCCAACCGCGTCATAATAAACAAAAGGTATCATAATCTTTTCTTGGACTTGGGCGCGGCTCCTTTATCTTGATCTTTTTATTCTTCTTTTTTCTTCTTACGAATCATGTGTACTGTGCACTTTTTGGTACATTTGCACAATGCACAAATCTGAAGCTAGTTGTGGAGATCCAAGTTAATGAGTCACGCACCCTGGATCCTGAATCTTCCAGTAACAAAATTATACACATCTTCTGTCTTTCAAAAGTGTACAGTGTATGATGTAAAATATTCTATTCAAAAAATAGACACGTGTACACTGTACAGCTATTGTTGCATTTTGTAACTTTCAACTTAACCGTTGTGCGTGTGTTTTTACAAAGTGCATAAATAAATAGCGTTTCTTTTCGTAAACGGGGAATGAACAAAGAGAGAGGCATAACTTTGTCTTTTTCATTATATTGAACCGCACATGGAAGCATAAACGAGGTAATGCAACGGAAGTTACGACTTTGTCGAGACTCTAAACTCTAGACTCTAGATTTGAGAAGGAAAAAGATGAAAATGCTCCGTGTAGTTGTGAACATAATGGAGTGAAAGTGATGCAAAAGATCAGATACAGCCCATACACATGTTGACGTTGACTTCCACTTTCATTTTTTAACAGGAGCAAATGAACCGATTCCTTTGAATGTTAAGTATTGTAGGTGTAGAATGTAGATAGATTCAATGGGGACAGTTTTTAAAGGGGAAAAATCAATTCAATTCACTTTTCTAAATTATAAATTTAATCAAAATTTCCACAGTTGTATGCGCCCTTATCTTAGATTTCGTAACCTGAGACACCGGTAATGGAGTATGAGTAAAAACGCGACATTTTACTAAACTTTGTTTTTCGGGTTTTTCCATGATCAGTTGCAAATAGTATTTGGAAATTAGAAATTAAAAGCAGGAAAATGAAGAGACTAAACTCGTTGTGCGGTACTATAAATTATTAGTTTACAGGAAACATTTCAGTATTTGCATGAATTGTGATAAAGTAAAAATATTTCATTTTCAGTTTTTGACAGGCTTTTTTAAGAAATCTGCTGGAAAAGAAAGGAAGAAAGTAAATTTGAATTAAATTTTGAATTTTTGAATTGAAACTACTTTTCTTTCCACTGTCAACTTTCCTAAGCATCTTCTTCCGGTGGGATCTCCCGCTTAATTTGAACTCAACACCTCGATGTGGTGTTGAATGTTGAAACTTTAGCCGCTTTCCCATGATAATAACAACGCTATCTTCTTTTAATATTATCTTTATCTGTTTTACGTCTTCTACTACTTTTTCTCTAGTCATAGACATTTCAATAACTTTCCGTGTCATTCTTGCACTTGTCTTGAAATTCTTATATTTGCAGCATTCAGCATCATCCACATGGGTATCCTGTTACAAAACTCCCTTTTAATTTGCATCATTTTACAGAACCAAGATACAAAAATGAAAAGGATCAAGGATTGTTTTGCTCCTGCTTCTGGTTTAGTTTTCCCAAAGGAGTTTTCTTGTTTATTTTTCCTTCCCCTCAAAACTCAAAACTTTGAATAAAAGTCTTTTTTAATACAAATGAAACAAAGCATTGTTGAATGAGATGTAGATTTGAGAATTGAGATTTCAAATCCCTTGAGAAATTGACTAAAAATTCAAACTTTATCCTATGTCTGCTTTATCTCTTGACTTTGTAAACAGGTATCATAATGGTAACCATCCATTAATAAAACAGCAGGTCAGTTTTTATTGAGAGGCCAGTAGATTTCTACGTTTACAGAAGATTGTGTAAAATACATTATGTAGCAGGGAGGTGCAAGAACTAAGAAGGAGTAAAGTTTAGACTTTTGACTATTATTGACAATCGACAGAGTAAAAGTTTGAGCGTGAAAACCCTTCGTGACAAATTTGTCAGATCAATGAAATGGACAAGAAATTTCTCTTGTAGATATAATATTATACAGTTGTTCTCTACGCTGTTCCATGCACAAGATTTTTTGGACTATGAATGGGCCACGGTGGAAACTTTACTCGTGTAATAGAATTGTACTGGCTTGAATAAATGAGCTACGCCAAGTCAAGTCAACCCAACTCTAGCCTAGTCTGAGCTAGTCAAAGAAAGTGTTTTTCAAGCTGTGTGTGTGTGCGTACACTTTCTCAAAAAGTGGTAGTGTTTCCATTTCTTGGACCATTTAAAAGAAAGAGGAAAGAGTGAGAAGTTGGAACTAGAAGAAACGGGAGAAAGAGAGAGAGAGAGAGAGAGAAAGTAGTAGAAGGAAGACCATTAGGAAAAGTTTGAACATTGTCGCAGATGCTTATCATTATCGAATTCGTTGACCCTCACACTCAATAAGTTTGGAAATGAACCCTCCGCAGTCTTTTACTTTTCAGTTTCTCTCTCTCTCTCTCTCTCTCTCTCTCTCTCTCTCTCTCTCTCTCTACGACTACTTGGTACTTGGTATTTGAGTAGATACAGTGGTATTGGTATTTGAAACAGTTTGAGCTCTACGACTTGTAAAGTTCTCCCAAGGAGCTCTTTTAACTATTGAGTAGATATTCTACACTCTCTGATCTATACACTACATTTTGTAAGCTATCCCTTTCCGGATGTGAGACCTGCACTTCATTATCAAAACGGCAGACTCTCACCCAACTTCCAACTTCCAAATGATTTTCGATGAGAAATACACACACACAGCAACAGAAAGCTACGCACACACAAACGCACTCACACGTTATATCGTATACATACTACATAGTCTTTAACACTGACAAAGATTCCAACTTTTCTCGTTCAAGTTCTAGGTTAACCGATCTAAAATCTACAGTCGCACACACACACAAAATCCCACATGATACATGTAAACTGTACACAATGCACAATCCACAATACACACACATGCACAGATATTGTAGTTGCATGAAGAAAAGGGAAGAGGAAAACTTTTTACCCCTTCTGTTTTTTTAGTGGAAATCGTTAAATTGTTATGGCTTGCAATAATCATATTCCTCACCACTAGATTTGAATTGTGTGCTCAATGTTCAGTTGTTCAGTTGCACAGCTCCCAGTGCTCAATGCTCAATGTAGATATTGACAAGTCCAAAGAATCCATGAATTTGTCGTAATATTCATAACGGTGGAACCTCTGGCCTCTTTCCATTTCCATATTCATGGCGGAGAAGTGACGATGAATGAAAATGAGGGAGAAAGATGGAAAATCGGAATGACAGCCTCAAAAAACAAAAGCAAAGACAAAGGGAATAAATGCGTGCAGGAGAGTTTTGAAAAGTTCCTCGGTTAAAATCAAAAGGATAACACAAAAGTCTATTTGTGTCATGACTTAATTGAACATTGACATTGTAAAAGTAATAGAATAGAATAGAATATTTATTTGATATGGGTAGGCACCCTCTCAACTCTTGTAAAAGTAATAATAATAATAGTAGTATTAAACACTACACAAAGTACATGCAAAGCGTAGGAGTATTGTATTGTAGTGCACTAACTTTAACACACTTTGATAAAAACCTGTGTAAAGTGTAAAACATGCGATAATCAATTCAAATCCAATTCAATCTCCATTCTCTTTTAATTTACAAGTGTGACTCCAAGGTATTCTACAAACTACAAACGGGAGAGTAGATAAAAAGGCTAAAATCTACTACTATTAGAGTACTTTACAGGGAAAATGATAAAGTGAGGAACACATGTGGCGGAAGGTGCTAGATTTTCAAGGGAATTATACGGGTTTTGTCCTCTTTTAGTTCTCCACCTCTTTCTGTATTATATTATGTCTACTTCATCCAATTTAAATTGCAGAGCACAGGCAAACAAAGGAGCCCGCATTAAAGGAACAAAACGGTGCGGCGACTGGACTGGACTGGTGTGGGAGAATCGGAGAGAGTTGAACTAAACGTTAAAAGCGTTGTGTTGAGCTTTGGATGGGATTGAAATTCACTGGGAAGTTTCAAGTTGAAACAGGAACTAGCTGAAAAGAAAGGAGGGAAGAGAAGAGAAGAGAAGAAAGAGTAGTTTGTACAATGTAGATTGTAGATGCATATGGAGGTGTGCATTGTACACTTGCACTGAAACTGGAACTATGTGCGTTCTATTTATATACTCAAAATATCATTTTATGGGAGGCAAAGCCCACACGTTAAATTCATTCAGCGTTTATGGCCACAATGTTGGTTTCTTTGTGTGTGCTATCCGTGTGATGGTGAGTGTGAGTGCAGTGCATTTGTATTTGTATATGTACTTCCTCATCCTTTCCATTCTTCTTCTATTACTTGATTCCCTTTTCCCCGGTTCTTCCCGTTTGTGCTTTTCACAGCAAGAAAGAAAACAATGGACGAGTATTCGGTCGATAATGAAGTGCCTAAAAATATAGACAGTCACTTTCAGTTTATGTCATGTGTAATGTGTATGCGTGGTTACACGTGTGTGTGTGTGTATTTGCAATATGTAGAATGTAGAATGGAGACTCATATGTGTAGGAAAAGCTGTAAGCTGTAAAATCGCGTAAAATTTTCCTCCGTGTAGCTTTCAGTTTCAGTTTGGATGTTTGCCGTATGTTGTATGTTGTATGTTGTACGTCCTATGTCGTATGTCGTATGTTGTAGGTGGTTGAAGAGAATGGAAAAAACGAAAAACGAAATCTATTTGGAGCCTCATTTCAACGAAATGGTGGCAGTAAAATTTCATGATCCGAAAAATTACCCCATCCACAACAATCGAACTCAAACTTGGTCTTATCCTATTCTGTATTCTGCCCTTTCTTCTGCGCAATTGAAGATGATAGTTTGGCGTTGGCTTTGGCTTTGAATCTACAGTCTAGAATCGAGAATCTAAACTAAAAAAAGTCCGAGTCTGATTCGGATTCCAAGTTGAAAATCTTGGCTCATCCTCTAGGTAAATCGTAAACAAGTCATTCCGTTCAATTACTCTTCCAGAAGCTTCCTATCTTTTCCTTCGTCTTTTCCTCTATTTCTCTCTCTCTATCTTATAGATTTCTACTATTATAACATGTATATCATTATATATGATTATGTATGCATATGAATGAATTTTGGATTTTATGTGGTTTCTGGAAACTGGAAAATATTCCATATCCTCGTCCGTTTCTCATCGGTATTTATTCCTTCACCTATTCCATTATAATACTTTCTTGTACACAAATCTATGGTTCATGAGTGTAGAGCCTACAGTCTAGAGTCTAGTGTCTGCGCCTTCTTTTCCCTGTCAAATTTTAATCGTTTTGCTCCTTATTCTATGTGGAATTGCAGTAGAAAATAGAATGGTACCAACTGTGATAAAATGGCTAGACGGACCTTATACCTTATACTTTATACTAGACCAACTATCTACTGTCTACTGGTAATTACCAATTCTGCGGGTTTGTGTGTGATCTTGACCTATAGAATGAATTACGACCTACCCACCTTTATGTATACCTACAAAACCTACCATCTCCAACCTAATCTAAGTTACGACTTTGACCTACTCTTCTCTATCTACTAATTCTTCTTCTTCTGGTGATGGTGATTAAACCTACTCAAAATGGCCGATCGATCGATGGCAGACATGAAGATTGGGGAAAAATAAGACTGATCAAGAATTAAGCCAATCACTAAAAATAAAGACTTGGTGCAAGGAAAAAAATCATACGGAAATAATGAAATAATATGTACGTAACATGGAGATAAAAAGTGATTGTCATAATTTTTATTTATATGTGTAAGATAAATTAGCTCACATTGTCATTGGTATTGGAATTGGTACTGGCTTCAAAAAAATGCTAAAGAGAATAGATGGGATACAAATCTAGAAGATAGCTAAAAGTTGGAAGAGGGGAGGAATGAAAAGGGAAAACATTATTGTGGAAATCACGAGATAAAAAGTTTGTATTATGAGGCAAAGCACGAAGCAGTTGTTCGTGATGGAATGTCAAGTCAAAGCTATTATATTAGTCAATACTCAATACATTGTTCAATGCTCAATGCATATGTTTGTATATGTACAAAGTAAAAAGAATATCTATAAAATAGACATGTAAAGTACACCCAGCTCCCAATTCCTGTACAATGTAGAGTACAGTATAAGACCACACATTTTTTGAAAATAGCATACAGCTTCAGAATTTAGACGAGGGAGTTGGTTTGGTGTGGTTTGGTTTAAGTTTGGCATTGGCTTTTTGGTGGTGGCCTTTCCTCCTGTTCCTTGTTCCTATTTTAGGCCAGAGTTCACGTTTGTGTACATCTATGGGAACACAAAAGTGACGACTGTTCGACCTATCTACTTTTTTATCCATCTATCTTTCTATCTTTCTTTTATTTTTTATACCATTTACCAGTTAGAGGAAGAGCAAGACAAAGGCAGAGACAGAACCAGAACCAGAGACCGAGACCTTAGTTGAATTCCAAGATGGATCTTTTTGGCATGGACTGAAATGGAAAAAAACATGTAGTACCTGCCATTATTATTGTACATAGGTAGGCGTCGTCCAAACTAGGCAGGAACAAGGTCTACAGAAAGAGAAAGAACAAGAGCAAGAACACAAACCAAGCCAAGTCAAGTCAAGCCAAGCTAGTGAAGTGAACCAAAGTAAAGAGAAGAGGAAAAGACAGTGAACAGTGAAAATTGAACAGGGACAAGAAAATGGAGAGAAAGAGAGAGAGAACGGATAGGAAACCCATAAAGAAATCTATATTTCTCCTAAATGAAGACCAAACATCTTGAAATGATATGGCTCTCGTCCAAAATCCCGCTCCAGTTCCAGTTCCAGTTTCAGCTCCAGTTCCAGTTTTAAGGAAACCATAAGAAATTTCATAGTGTATTTTTTACATGCTTTGGTAAATTCTACAATCTAGTACTATCTACATATACTACTGTGCGTCTCTATCTTTGTCTATGATTGGAATGTTGGACTATATCTTGATTCTGAATTCTGGATTCTTGATATAAATGGTTGGCATGAAAATTCACTCTTTCTCCTTCTCACACCCAATTCCACAGACGTTATTAACTGACCATCTGACTGCTTGACCATTTCATAAGAAAATGAACAAAAAATTAACTTTTACTTGTATAAAGTATACAGCGTGCAACTATTCTGATTCCGGTGTTTTAAATTATTCTTCAATTCTACCTAGTTTTTTAAATAAACCACTTGCTTTGAATTGCCATTGTCATGCTCTTGGAATTAATTTACTTACTTAACTTTAAACAGTTTAAGCTCGTTTCATTTTAACATTGTGTATTTTTACTTCTGCAGTTTTCAGCTCATTTGGCTCACTCATAATTAGAATCATAACCATAAATCCTGGAAAAATAAAAATCTTTCCTTGCCTCATTTTTTCACATGTAATCAGAAAGGTGTAGAGATAGAAATAATAAATTATGAAGCTATTTTTTCCTGATTTTACTTTTGGTAGTATACTATTACAGCTTTTACATCGTCTTTAAGACGAGGAAATACTAAATAAAAGAGTTGTAAAAGAGAAAGTTCAGGTGTTGAAAGGGGCGGAAAGACGAATAAGACGAACGAAAGAGAGAGAAAGTAACGTGAAAAGTCATTAAATATTTCTTTTGAAGGGTTCCTCTAGGATTTTTTATTTTAGGAAATGACTTCCAAAATACCTGCCATGTAAACTGTATTCTGTATACTGGATACTCTTCCTGTAAAAATTCTTACTCAGCCCATCCGAATCCAAACCCGAATCTGTACCTGCATCTCATCTGTATTCTCTTTTTCTGGTGCTCTGGTGCTCTGGTGTTATGAGATGGGATGGAAGAAGAAGAGGAAAAAGGAAAAGGAGGTGTCGCTCTTTGCTCCATCCTTCGTTTACACAGTACATAATACATATTACATAGTATCTCTGTTTCCAGCTCAGTGACTTATCGTGAAAAACACTCCTTTGAACCCGCTGCATAAAGAACTGTTCCCTGTTCACATTATACATATTTTGTTAGTAGGAATAGTTACACTAGTTGTGAGACTTTGATGGTTCGAGTTTGGTGAGGTGTTGGATTTAAGCGTCGTCACATGCACACTGAACACTGAACACTAAACACAGCAGTTGCCCCATTTGTTCAGTGCATGTTTAGCAGATCAGTACCTACAGGGAAGAAAAGAGTGTAGACTGTAGACAGTCAGTTGACGCGTGTCTGATGTACATATTTACATTGAATTTATTTATGCATGCACAGTGTACAATGTACAATGTACAGTGTACAAGTTCCGGAAGCTTTTACAACTCTTGTAAAGTAGATAAACATGAAAACTAGAAACTATAGTCTAGTGATATTACACAAGGTGATTGAACAAAAACACCTTTTTGCACATATCAGAAAGAGATAGAGAGAGAGAGACAGAGAAGGGAGACGCAGTTTCATCCAAGCGTCAAGATGTAGTCAAATTTTACAGATATTTTGTACATTGTACATGAAATAAAATTGTGTTTATACAAGGGTTCACATTTTACATGCTTTTGTCTGTTTTATGCTGATACACATACATATTATGTAGGTTTGTTCCCTCTCACCATGGCCGATTTAGAAATAAGCTTCCTCTTGTCCCTGGTCCTCGCCCTAGTATCTTCTGCATGCCACAAGAAAAAGTGGAAGGAAAGGGAGGATTTTGAAGAATATCTATCACACGTACAAAATGTACAATGTACACGTATAACTGAGTCCTGATATTTTGTATCTACTATCTACCATCTACAATAGCATGTAAAAATAAGAGTAAAGTAAGAATCGAGGATCGAGAATAGAGAATCGAGAATCGAGAAGATGAATCGATATTGAAAGAAAGCAAACATCATTGCAAACATCAAGTTTTGTCATGTTTTTACATAAAACAAAAAAGATCAGGTAGATGTGCGTGTCAAGTCTCAAGACTCAAGACACGAGGAAGAACAAGAAGAAAACGGGAACAGAAACTCGAGATCTTCTCCGTCTCGGGTTCTGTCAACCACCTTGTGCAAATATTTATGTCTTTCTCTCTCCTTCTCACTTTCTTCCTTTGTTCCTTTCATTTACGTGTATAATACATAATCCTCAACTAATTCCTCCCCAACTGATTCTCTCACCAACCAACCAACCAAACAACACGACGCCTCTTTCGTGCACAATTTCCCTCAACCTTTCTACAAAATGTAGGATGTAGAATGTAGAATGAACATGATGTGGGGTGCATTATATCCTACTTTGTACAAGTTACTGAATAATGAATTACGCAACGGGAAACCACGTTATGCATACAGTATTATTACATTACGTTACATAAATATTATATCAGAGTTCCACGAACAAAAGTATTTACTCTTCCCACCTTTTTTGTTTTAGCGTACAATAGTTTCAAGTTTGAAGACATGTAATGTACAATGCACAACATCAAATATCAAATGTCAAACATCGAATATGGATCTTTGTTTACTTTTACCTATTGTATATTTCTATTTTATACTATAAAATTAAATGCGACATTCCGTTACCTTTCCCATTCCCGTTCTTTGTATTTATATTTTCTCACGGGGATCGAAACAATTGTATAAAAAAGGGTGGGTGAAACAAGTTGTATTTTATTTCAATTGAATTAAATTTGATTTTCCAACTCAATAAATTTAGCTTTCACCTTTTGTTCCAGTTTTCCAGTGTTTTTAATCGTTCCTTTTTGATTCTCGGTATTCAGAATACATATAAAATTCTGTTGATTCAACTGCTCAACTTTACAAGTAGATACTTTTATTTTATTCTTTGTACTTGTGCCTGTGACTGGTGAATTCGGATGTCAAAGGTATTTATTTGAATGTAAGTTAAATAAAGAGTAAAGAAATAACTGAATTTACAAATATATCACCCATTCCCGTTTGGATCTACAAATTACATAATTTTTCAATTTCAGTATATTTAAACTATGCGTATTATATTGTCATGTATGTGCAGATAAAAGCCCTCCAGTGTGAAGGAAGAGAAGGAATAAAGGAAGTAAAAGTAGAAGTAGAAAAATATCGACATTTTATGAAGTAATAAATTCGACATTCTAGATTCTAGATTCTAAACGTTCATGATTTAGAACTGGGTTGATGCAGATGTAGAAACTTGGTAGCACGTTGCACATAGATTTGACGATGATGGAAGGATAACTCTTGCTTTTAGAGTTGGACTTATCATTTACAATTTACTATATTACTATATGCTTGGTGAAATTTGCCATGGTGCACATTGTACATTGTACATACATAATATTACGGAATATGACGTGATATGATATCATGAGATGTGATGTGATATGAGATATGAGTATGAGGAAGGAATGGATAAAAATACAAATTGAGCTTGTGCTATAAAAAATAGCGGAGCTCATAATTTACAAGAGAAAATATGCACAGGGGAAAAAACTTGTTTAGAGAATAAATATATAAACATAAATGCACAAGGACATTTCACAGACGGTTGTGTGTAGTGTGTACTCTTTCCTCTGTACTCCTTCCTCCCTGTGTACTTTGTATTATGTACAATTTCCGAGGTGAAATTGCTTGAAAGATCCAACTTCTCAAAAGTTAAAAGGTAAGGAAGTCCCGGGTAAATAAAACGAGGAGTCATAATACAGTCAATTTTTAACGCTTTTCTTTCCCTCCTTTTTTAGTTTAAAAAAAAGTATGCTCCTTTTTACCTTATTTAGATGACTTTAGGATTTTCCAGTCTCCAGTCTAAAGTCTACTATATTTACAATATCTTGCGTCATTTTTCTCCTATATATGACTTTCCAAAAGTACGTACAACACACACAAGTATTTACACTGATGTGTACGTAATATTCACGTGTAAAAAAGACAGATCTACTCTAGCATTTCTTGTACATTCTAGATTCTAGATTTTGGATGTTTGCATATTTTGGGCCGTGTACGATCGATGTTGAATTAAATGCTTCTCCCGTATGATGTACCTCCAAAATAGTATGAATAAGCATCAGAGGAACAAGTACGACATGAATATGGCAAAAAGTATGAAATATTTATTCATGTATAAACTATCAACGCATAACTTATGTTTCCTTTCCAGACCATTTTACTCCTCTTTATCTGTTTTTCTTCTTCTTCTTCAGCTTCTTTGGATCCTTCTTCTCTTTTCGTATTTTTCTGCTGTGGAATGGAAACTTTACGCACTTTTTTATTTATCTCCCCATCAATTTTCGTTTACTACAGATATAAACTGGTAAATGGTAAATATGATGTAATGATGTAATAATCGTACCGTTATCCATCTATTTACAATTTACAGTCATATTCATGTCTCTTGTAATTCTTTTACCCGGTATTTTTGAATTCGATACACACATATCACCTACCATCTATGCTGTGTTATCTTTTGCTCATTTTTTACTGGCTACTGTTTACTATCATAATGATTATGTTTATGTTTATGCGAATATTAGGAACGTCATAATGCAGAATACATGCAGAATCCAGGTTTTCATAAATATCAATACAAGGATTGGTTTGTAAAACAAGGAAGCATATGGCATATGCAAAAGTAGACTTAGACACGGAATACGGTGTATCTACAGTAAACAGACCATGGAAATTTTCTTGGAATATTTTGTACTCTGTATTTTGTATTTTTACCGTATGAGATATTAGAATATTTTTCCAAGGAAAAAGTAGACTTTTTTCCGAATAAACTTGTAATAAGCTAGAAAAGCATTTCCCCGGAGAGGAATAAAAATAAAAAGAGTGAAATACAAAATACGAAATACGAAATAAGAAACAGAGAGCAGAAGAGTAAAAGAAAGAGGAAAGTAAAAGGTTAGAGTAAAAATGCGTAAGCTGTATCTAAAGTGTATTTTACTTTATTTTTTTGCAAGCTTCGTCTTGATACGACACGCTAATTTTCATAATGTAGAGGAAAGCGAGTATTTTTACAGAAAACTCTGGTGTCTCTGCTCTCTCTGTTTTGGTGTGGTGTCGTCTTGAGTTTTGAGAATCTGCGTTGACTAAAACCAAAACTGGTAGTCGCCCACAAAAGCAAAAGGAAAAGCTATTCACGAATCTTCACGTCAAGCAGTTGAAGCTGAATTTCAATGTTCAATGTTCAATGTGCGTATACTCTATATACTCATTTCACATTTTGAGATTTTTAAGTACAGGTTCATTCTGGTGAATTTAGTTTTATCCTTTGTTTTCCTCTCATAGTTCAAAAATACTTAAAAGGGGTGTATTTTTGTCTTTTGTGGAATCTTTGCTCTATAGAAGAATCACATTACTATATTATTATTATGTGTATACATGAATACATGTAGAAATTAGGTAAGTATAAAATGAGACAAGAGTATGGAAATATTTCTACAACATGTTTAATGTAGATTATGCATGTATAATATAAAATGTACAACGTACAAGGTACTACTTACAGAGTACAGAGTACAGAGTATAGTACGAGAAGAGAAAAAGTGACTAAATAGAAAACAAGACGATTCTTCTATTATCTAGGGAATACTTTGTCGGGAATAACTGTGCAAGGAACTTGTATTTTATCCTACAAAGATAAACAACATTCCCCTTAATGTATGTATCACACAACTCGACTTGTGTCTCATGTCTCACTCCCTACTCTTTGCTCAATGCTCAACTCTTTTCACGACACTGGCAGTGGTACTGCTAATGCTAATGCTACTGGGAAAAAGAAGGAGGCGAGGGCAAGGAAAAAAAGACAACCTCAAGCCATATCACTCGCACCGTGCACATTGTAGATTGTACATGTTTTCCCAGTTTAAAGCATTTCCACGTTTATCTTTCTCCCAGATTTGTCACTGCTTACATAACAATTTCAGTCCAACAACAACATTATCTACATTTGAATTCAAATTTACGACCGTCTCCCTCTCCCTCTCCTTCCACTGACATTGGCACTGGCATCAACATTGGAACTGGAACAGCTATACTGTTTAGTATATATATTGTTGGCATTGGCATTGGCTTTGAAATTGGCCAAATACAGATACAAATGCACATGTGTAATATTAGTATTTATGCATATTTACACTGCACTAGAATTCATTTGGTTTGGTTTGCCCCACACACATGCCACAGGACACAGGAGCTTTCTAAAAATCCCTCTCCTGTGATTTGTTTTATCAAAACATGTCTAAATGCGTGCTCAAAAAAATCCTGCATTTTTTCATTGTAAACTTTGAACCACAGAATGCACATAATTCATATATGATGCATATTGCATAAAGATTAATACAGGGAATAATAAATGTACAATAAATGCTTGATATTATCGTCCAAACATCTTGTGACATTGTCCAGTACAAATACAAATACATCATAAATAATTCGACAGATTTGATGAAGAGCCTAGAAAACCTGCACAATGTACAGTTTACAGTGCACAAAGAGCACACGCGTGCCAGAGAAAATGCACTCGTGTTAAATGG
>JABASP010002121.1:0-22576 GCA_019776565.1 Sminthurinus signatus | reverse complement strand
TATTAAAAAACTTACCAAGTCCTTGAGCCAGGGCCATACTTTCTTGGATGAGAATACCAGATATTTTCGAAACCCATTTTGAGTTAAGATTTTTTTAATTAAAATTTGATGAAATTTCACAAATTCTTTTTTTCTCTCGCTGAAAATGCTTGTACAGAGTGGAGGGACAGGAATCAACGGTAGGTGGAATAAGTGAGAGCAGCTAGAAATTTCAAGTCGGTACAGGATTTTAACTTGATCATCTGTTCACTGTTCATACAAAAAAAGACAGTCCTTTCTAAAAAAAAAATAAACATGATTAGAATTAAAAAATAAAATATTAATTTTTTTTTATAGAGATTTTATATTGTACAGTTTTTTTCTTTGGTTTGTAATGTTCAGTGTGGGTGGACACTGAACAAAAGTAGTGTAAATCTCTCAAATAATGTATACTTAAAAATATAATCATCATGTTTTTTTTAGGCTAATTCTTGTATAAATAAATACACACATTTTATATTTTACAAGTAGTAGTTTAGTATCATCATCATACAGTGTGTGTGTTCAATAATTATCAATTATTATGTACCTACATCATAAAATACAAGTTACAAGTAAGTAAATATTATAGTATAATTGACATAACTTTAACTTTTTATTACAGTCATTATCTCTATTCTACTATATATTTTATACTTATTTTAACAGTCATATTATTATCTTCTGTTTTCCCTATAGGTATTACTATTATTAGTTCAGTTTCCTTTCATGTATCCAATCCACGTTCATCATCATCACATATTGACTGAAGAAAGAAGGTGGACATAACTAACTAAAACTAACTAACTATCTACAAAGTTTGTACAGTAACCTACTGATTATATTCTACATTCTATTTTTTCTTCGTCATCATCGTCTTCTAATATAATTATTATTACTGTTAATAGTCAATAGATAATAGCAGTACAGTATAGTATTAAAGACTTATAATCTGAATCCAAAGAATACAAAATACCTTTTTTATGTCTAATAAGTTGCCGTCCTATACCAAATAATGATGATAAGAGACTAGTATAGATATACTATCAAGTATAATTATAATTCTAAAAGTTACATAAATATACAACATTACCACATTAAAAACTATTCTAACAAAAGTTATAGTAATAATAATAAATAATAAATGTCTACGGGAGTAAGGAGGAAACGTCTCAGTTCTGG
Source organism: Sminthurinus signatus (assembly GCA_019776565.1). Classification (NCBI taxonomy): domain Eukaryota; kingdom Metazoa; phylum Arthropoda; class Collembola; order Symphypleona; family Katiannidae; genus Sminthurinus; species Sminthurinus signatus. Next base: position 21,376 of record JABASP010002121.1, on the reverse strand, counting down.
CATTCAATTTAACGATAATAACCAAGATTCAATACTTCCTGGTGATATGAATACTACCAACGACTATGAAGAAGAAAGTTCTTCTTCAAGTGGTAGTAGTACATCCCTTGAGAAACCAAGTACGATAAAATTGTAACATATTATTTACTATTATAATATATACATATTATAAATAATATAAAAATAATGTATTCATCAAATTTTGATTTTATATTATTTTGTTTTTATGTAAAAAAATAAAATAAAATAGGTGGATGGGGAGCTCGACATACGATGGCTTTTCTTGGATTTCTAGGATTTGTTGCTTCATATGCTATGAGAGTTAATCTATCAATAGCTATTGTTGCAATGGTTGGAAATTATACTGATAATGGAACAAATTCTAATCAACCACCTGTTTGTCCAAAATTAGTATCAACACATTTATCATCAACCAATTATGGTGGTGGGAGTGGTGCTGTAATATTTGACCATCATGATAATCAAAGTTTAATAACATCAAAACTATATGATGGTGAAAATGACAACAATAATTACAACAATAACAACAACAACAATAGTAATAATCATGGAGAATTTAATTGGGATGGACAACAACAAGGAATAGTTTTAGGTTCATTTTTTTGGGGTTATGTCCTTACACAAGTTCCTGGTGGAATGATTTCTGAACGAATTGGAGGAAAATGGCCTTTTGGAATTGGAATGTTTATAACTGCAATATTTTCATTATTGACACCACTTGCTGCAAGATCCGGAATGGGTGCTTTAATCCTTGTAAGAGTTATACAAGGATTAGGAGAAGGTGTGACAAATCCTGCAATGCATGCCCTTCTTGCTAGATGGGTTCCACCATTAGAAAGAAGTAAATTTGGTGCTTATGTTTATGCAGGTTGGTTATTATAATAGTAGTATAATATTTTTTAATACATACTCTATAGCTAAATGAATGATAAATGTAATATTAATTCTTATACCTGTGTGCATGTTTTTATTATAGGTTCTCAAATAGGAACTGTTCTTGCCATGCCAGTTAGTGGACTTTTAATAAGTTCAAATATATTAGGAGGATGGCCATCAGTATTTTATGTATTTGGTATATTTGGAATTTTATGGTTCATTTTATGGACTATATTTGTTTTTGATACTCCGTCCTCTCATCCAAGAATACAAGCAAAGGAATTATCATACATACAACATTCAATTGGATCCCAAACAGCCAAACATAAAGTTCCTACACCATGGAAAGCTATGCTCACATCCATGCCTGTCTATGCTATTCTTGTAGCTCAAACTGGTCACGGATGGGGACTTTATACACTTTTAACAGAATTACCAACTTATATGAAATCTGTACTACAATTTGATCTGAAAGATGTAAGTAATCATTTTTTTTAAATGACATAAATACAAAATGCACTACACATTATCTATAATGTATCATCTTTCTAAAGCTTTTTAAAAGTTTTATACTTCATTTTATGTATATATGTATATATTTTTTCAAGTACCAATGGTTTGAAGTTTTATATTTGGTGTCTGTTCTTTATTAAATATTACAGAACAGTATTTTATCCGCATTACCTTATTTCACAATGTGGGTTGTTTCACTGATTGTAAGTTGGACGGCAGATTCTATGAGAGAAGCAAATGTTCTATCAACTACCAACACTCGAAAACTTTTCAATACTATAGGTATGTGTTTTATTAACTTTGTTTTTGTGTCTTGTCAGTACTCATATGTATGTATACTTTTTGTACCATCAATAGTTGTATTAGAAATTATTATTCTTTGAAAAAAAAAACAGTACTAATGCTGTACTCTATTTGTATTTTGTATGTAGCACATTGGGGTCCAGCATTAGCATTAGTTGGTGCAGCATATTCTGGATGTAATAGAGTTTTAGCTCTATTTCTACTGACTATGGCTGTTGGTATAAATGGAGCACATTTTGCTGCATTTCAAGTAAGTAATAATAATACTTATTAGTTTTCAAAGAAAAGATTACAAAAATTACTGGAATCAGTTGAATAACAATAAATAATATGTTTAAAACACCTCTAACTTTATAGGTCAATCATATTGACATAGCTCCAAATCACGCAGGGGTTATGATGGGGATCACTAACGGTTTCGCTAATCTCTGTGGTATAGCTGCTCCCTATACTGCGGGTGTTATAATTAAAGATGGGGTAAGCATTAATAATTTATTTATTGAAAATGGAAAATGCATCTATTATTATTATTATGGACCATGTATGTTGTACAATGTACAATGTATTGCAAATTTTATGTTGATCCTCTTTATATTTTTATTTATTTTTTCTTCTATAATATAGTCAAGCTTAGAAAGTTGGCGACTCATTTTCCTAATTGCTGCAGTAATTTACTTTATTGACAACGTTTTTTACGTGCTATTTGCATCCGGAGAGGAACAACCATGGAATAGAGATCCAGCTGATACGTATGAATAAAACTCATTTCACATTTCACAATACTTAAAAAATAATGATGATCAGTTTTGGAATAATTAATAAGTCGTATGTAGTATGCTTCTATTAGAAGATGACACTAAATACTAGATACATATTGGATGTATACAAAATATGAATTAAGCATGCTTATTTATGTTCTTTACTTTAATCTCTTTGTAGGAGATCTGACAGAGACCCTTTACTTGCACCTGATGCTTCTCCAGTATCCCAAAGAAAACCATCTAGTTATGTTACCCGCCAGACTGACTGATAAAATCGTCAATCAATCAATCAATCAATGAAATTATGGATGAAATTGTTGAAGCGTACAATTAAAACATTATCATCTTCAATTTTCTTAATTTTTTTTTTTTTTTAAAAAAAAAAAACGTTTTTCTTGTACACAATGATATATATTAATCTCGTACCTGTGGTATTAAAAACCGTCATCTCTTTATTTTAGCATTATATACAAATGTATTATTTATGTGTACACACGAAATGTACCAAAAGTAGTAAAAGTAAAGCGCATTCCAAATATGTACAAAAAAAAGGTGACAAATTTTTTTTATGTATTTAAGTAGATTACTTACATACATAGTGATTGTCAACGAATAAGTACGTGTATATAGTTAGATTTTTCACCAAGATTCAATTTTATATATTGTAGTACACTGTAGTACATTGTATTGTAAGTAAATTGTAATACAAAACGATAGTGTAGACAATAGATGGATGGATCAGTATGAAAAAACGTTCATCTAACAAAAGTAAATGATATCATCACACCAATCCAATATGCTCATTAATATACTTGTTCTACGAAAAATGCAAGCAAGTAATTATTAGTTTAATATTACTTGTTACTTATATTATTATGTATCATTGCAGTATGAATTTGAAGGCTGCCAAAGATACAAATAATAATTCTAGTCTTGTTAGAAAATCGCAGTATTTTCTACACTATTTTTTTACACAAGCGCAAGTGTATTATTTAATTTTTATCTTGTAAGTTGTATACTCTAAATACATATGTCATTGTTAAATGTATAAAGTATAAAGACAATGTAAAAAACTAATTATTAATGATAGTTATTATTAGTTGTTATCTAAAGTAAACTATTAAAGGATTTTGTCTAAAAACTTTATATATTTGTAAGAAAACACCAAATGTTCCATAAAATCCGTCGGTATTTAATCAAAAGAATAAAAACGTTATTTGTTAAAAAAAAAGAACGTTTAGCAGTTAGTTACTAGTTTGCTTGTACTATTTGCAGCATATGAATCACTTAAGATTTTACATGATTTTTGAGCTTTCATTTTAATTTTTAATGCGACTCTATCATTTGTTGTAATTTTATACTACAGAATCTGATATGCTTAAATGCCAAAGAAAATGATTTAGAGTAACTCAAATATTTACATCATAGAGATCGTTTCTTTATTTATTTTCATATTTACACAATTTTACCTTTTGCATAATACGCAAAGTTCTGTTAACAGTCTGTCAATGAACGTACCAGAAATCCTAGTCTAAGACAAATTTTTGCTAAAAATTTCCCCACTTAATTGATGACTTACATATTTAAAGTCATATTTATAATGACACAACGTAAATTAGAAAATAGGTTTACATTTATGTATTGGATTTCCTCATTGAATATTGAATAGCATATTGAATAGTCATAAATTGGAAAACATTTGTGATATAAAATTTCTAATTGGTATATAATAGGTACATAACATATTCTTAGCATTTAGCATTCACAAATTATTTTTATGACCTGAAAATTGAAATTACACCTGCTTTAAACATATATTACGTCTTCAGGTCAACCATACGAGTAGTCATGTCGAGATTCTGTACGTATACACTCTATGAAAAATAAAGTATCAAGATAACTATAAAAGGTACAGGTTACAGGTTACAGGTACAAGTATACATGTATAATATACATAATGTATACAAAATTGTGTCCAGAATTCTCAAGTTACAATTTCTTAGGTACATAGCATAGTGCATCACAATAAATACTTTGTTCTAAACTGGTATTAAAATTTCAGGTATTCTTTACATATATAGAATATAGAAGTACACTACACAAAACCTATTTACTACTAGTAGTCTTTACATTTTACATATATATTTGGGTATTTTTTCCTTATACACGCGTGCACAACTGTACGTAGACGACAAACACACCATTCACACTCAGTTGGATATATCATATTATATCATTGTGTACTTTGACACACCATATATATTATTATTCATATTACATAAGTACATATGTGTATCCGATACGTGCTAAATGCTAGACTTTCACTTTAGAAAGTGGGTAATTTCTCAATGATCTACATATAAAGTAAAAGCGTTGAAGTAAGTAAAAAAAACTTCAATATCTAAACTCGGAGGAGTTTGAATAAGAAATGCGACTTTTTTTACACAAGGGTTGTGATGAATGTACATCATAAGAATTTTGTGTATTATTTTGACTAGAAAATTTCTTAAAGTCAATATGATTGTAATCATGATGATGATGATGTTGTTGTTGTTGATGACGATGAGTAATATCCACATTACAACTACTGCTTTTACATACGGAATTCATCTTGGCAGTGGTCTCAGCAGCAGCAGCCGCCATTGCTTTACTATGGGATCTTTGTTCTAGTACTTGATTTCTTATATTCATATCTCGGATTTGATTTTCATAATAGAGATTTGCTGCACGGAGTTCTTCTAGTTTTGTATGCATTTGCTTTTGTTCATCTTCAAGGAAAGAAATACGATTCAAAAGTTGTTCAATAACGGAATTTTTTCTGGCCACTTCTTCTGCAACCAGTTTTTCATCCAGAATAGAACATTGAATTTCTCTATGAATTTTCAAATGGTAGTTATACACCATGGTTGTTCCTCTACTACTATTACTACTACTAGTGGTATTTTGATGGTCGCCTGTGGAGAAATTGTTGTCTTCTTGGTCACTTTCACCATTTTGTTTACTTTCCTCATCTTCATCATCAGTCTCAAAACAAGCACTATTCCATTTGAAAATACAAGGGTGAGCATTTGGTTTCAACGGATTATTTCCAAATGGTTTCTTCATCAGATAATCTTCTTTTCGGAAGTGTTTGGAACAAACTCGGGAATTATTTGAAATTATTGGTTCTGGTTTATACCGACGATGATCAGTAATTTCCATACACCATTGCATAAACTTTTCTGATGTGTGGGGCATCCTGTGAAATCGTACCTATAAATTATACATATATACGAGTTATAAGAAAAAGTACACATTTTATGCACACATATATCATGTCATTTAAACAAATTGTTATACAATTCCCACAACTAAGAATAATTAAGATACATATAATACATGTATGTAAGTGAAAGTAAAATAATGTCAAGAGTGTGTATTGATAACAGGCTTCATATTATACTCTTATATTTCTTTTACAAAATGATGAAGGTCAATGCACACACAGAATACACGGAGGATTATGTAAGGTTAGGTTTTTTTTTTGCGCAAGGAAGGAAATCTTACGGAGGATGAACTTTTACTCATGAAACGGTGTATAAATTCTTGTAAAACTACAGATAATGTTTAATGTTTGTTTTTACTTACTTTTATTCCATAAATGTCCAAATCTCCTACTTTTGAAGTACAACAGGGGACACAACACTTCTGAACCATTTTGGTAAATACTTATGTATATATTATACTTTCACAATGTGTAATAATTGTCGTTAAATATCTTTTTAAAATTAGGAACCACTATATTATAATACTAATAATAAAAGAAGACACACATTTCACGGAAGCGGCTATACACATACTATATTATAGATTTCATGGTCATGGTCAACACACTCTCAACTCTCAACACCGACAGAGTTGCTCTCTCATCTCATCCGGGTTTTTTCATGTGCTCATGTCTCATGTGTTCACAATATAAATGAGTCAAATGACCCTGAATTTATTGACTGAAATCTTTCTCTTCTCGTTTTTTTATCCAGTGAAGATTCCTATTTTCAAAGAGTACTTCAAGAGCCATCGCGTACCATTTATCAAGAACTAGAGATTTTATGTCACGACCATTTGAATTTTACACCACACGTGTTTTTTTGTCAGTTTTGAAAAGATTGAAAACTGAAAACACATCAAGATTTCACATTTATTTTAGAAATTAAAATAAAAAGGAAAACATAATGATTTTCGAAGAATCGGAAGGAGATTCTTCAACAATAATTAGATCTATACAAGTAGAAAAAACATTAGAATTGGAATTCGATATTGGGAATTTATTAGCTTCAGATCCTAATGAACTTGCAGAAAAACAACTCAAGTAAGTACAAAATATTTAGAAAACATTTGATTTGTGTATGTGTGTATGATAATATATTCTTATAAATATAATGATTGCTAATAATTTAAATAGTGTACATCAATCTGTCAATAAATAATATATTATGTAGTTATTTAATCATATTTTTGATTTTTTTTTTTATATTGTGTGTATAAAATATATAGATCAAAAAATCCAGACAAGTACCTTCAAACATTAGCAAGAGATAATACACAATTATTAATTAATCAAATTTGGAAACTTCCATTTGAAAGAGTTGATGATGTAATCGTGACTAAACTACCGAGACCAGAATATTTAATTCCTAGAGAAAAACCATGTCCTAAAGAGAGAAATCTTACAAAATGGGAAGCTTATGCTAAAGAAAAGGGTATTACTAAAAGGAAGAAGCCTAAGAAAGTTTGGGATGATGTTGTCAATGTATGTTTTATGGGTTTTTTTAAAAAAAAAAATTATGTATCAATTTATACTGAGTTATGAATAATGTCATGTTTCTCAATAGTTAAAAGATAAATGAATTAAAAGTTCTATTATTAATAACTTTAATACATGATAATTTATAATTAATAGGATTGGGTTCCTCGATTTGGATATAAGAAAAATGCTGCTGAACAAGATAAGGATTGGCTTTTAGAAGTTCCCAAAAATGTTGATCCATTTGAAGATCAATTTAAGAAAAAGAATGAGATTAAATCAGAACGTGTTGCTAAAAATGAACTTCAAAGGTTAAAGAATATTGCTAGAACTAGGAAAGTACAAGTTCCTTCAACTGGACTTATTCCTACTGAAAGACCTAGAAAACAAGAGGTAATATAAGATACTTTATATACACGTAATTTAGTGGGTTGAATAATACATTAATAAACCTATTCAAAAGTGCATATTTGATGAACGATAATTTATAAGAAGGATGTTTTTTCCTGTCATGTTTTAGCTTCATCAAGCTATGCATGTAGCAAAAGCAGCTACAGCATCTTTAGGAAAATTTCAAGCTAAACTTCCTAATGAGAAACCCCTTAAAAATTCTGGTAAAAAACGCAAATTTGATCCCGTGACACAAGGAAATGCGATTGAGAAAACAAAGAGTTTAGATGTACTGGATAAAATTCTCAATAAGAAACCTTTATTAGATGTAGAAAAGGTTGTCAACCGTGGAATGAAACAAAAATTTGAGTAAGTTAATTATCAAAGTTTGATTTTTTTTTCATATTATTTAATCATTCTTTTAAACTTTACTTAAATGTAGTCAAGTAGACATATATTATGTACCTTATTCTTTTTCATTTCACAAGTACTCATATTGTAATTATTTATGTTTTATTTTTTGAACTACAGTCAATCAAATGATGGATTGGAAGATACTGAAGGTGATAATAGTAAAGGTGGAAGAAGACGAGGAGGGAGAGGAGGTGCAAAAGGAGGAGCGAAAGGAGGAAGGAGACAACCAACAAGACCACAAAGTTTCCAGAAAAAGTCTACAGTTAAGAAAGGTTCTCTAAAAACTGGAAGGTCAAAAAATAAGTCTACACCCAAGAAAAAGAAGCATTAATAATACTTTTTTTTTAAATAATTATGAAAAAGTTTTATGAAGAAAAGAAAATAAGCCTGTAAGTTTTTAAATTTTTTGTTTTATAACTTTTTTTTTCCTTCTTTTTCTCGAAACATTTTGAAAACTAAAATAGTATATATTTCTTTCCTTTAAAATTCAACTTTTGTTTCAAAACATGCTAGTATGTCATATATGTACGTCATGAATAATTATTCTGATTCAATGACACTTACTACATTATTTCTTTATTTGATTAATATCTTTGATTTAAAATACAAATCAGAATAATATAGAATATATATAGTTCTTCTATAAAACTACTATAATCTCATATATTTAAATAATGTGTGTGTGAAATCATAGTATGGCGTCAAGTATATACGCACATGATGTTATACTTTTTCCTTCAATCGGTTTTTTTTCGTTGGAATTTATCTTGCAGCAAAACCGACACATACACAAATATAAATGTATCATACAAACTGGCGATGACGATAGTTATTATGTTATTTCTGCTACTACTACTTTTTATTGTTACGAATGAACATAATATACGTGAATAAATTTATGAAAAAAAAGTAAAGAGCAAGCGCATAATATAATATAGTATATATATTTTATATCATTCCAAGTTCCATCTAATTTTTATTGTCTTTCCGATAGTCCCATTCATTACTTTTTTTAATATAATAGTCCACCACATAACGTATATTTAAATTTATGTTTTGGTTTTTTTTCTTGTACATCTTCGTTTCCTCTTGTCATCTATATCATCATCTGTATTATCTTGTTTTCTTAACACTATAAATTATTATTTTTTTAACGAGCAGGTACAATATATTAATAATACTGAACATATTACAGATGATTATTAGATAGTTTATCAATATTCTACAAAATCAATATAATCATATTGTGTACTTTCTACTTATACTAACAAAATATAGATGCAAATCAAACTGTGTTAAAAGTTTTACAACTTTTACTTTGAATACAAACTTATTTTGTGAGTAAAATAGGAAGAAAATGTTTGTAGACGTTTTTATAATAATATGTGAGTTTGGAAACATATTCAGATTCGTTTGTTTTCAAGAGATCAACTAACAGGTATTTATAATTTACGTAATATATATAAATATATGTATACATACAATATAATTCTTACAGAATGTCATTTAAAATTTAAGGATAAACATAGTTATTAAAATCACATAAAATTATCACATCATAAGTAATGGTTAATACATCTATTATCTCAGTTTTCACGAGGAAAATGAATATTACATGTACGTTAGTAGTTAGTATATGTACAGGTATGTTTACATGTAGACACAACAATTAATTATAGTAAACGGTAGCAGCGATTATCCGTGCAACGTATATAATAGAACAACGTCATACAATTTAAAGTTTAAAGACATCGTATATTATAGATTATAGTCTTCTTATAATTTATAGAAATGCTTAAGTATTACATGTATAATATATTTTATATTACATTGTACCATTAACTAGTAATGGTATATTATACAATTATTTGTAAGAGTTTTTTTATAGTATTAGTTTCGTGTGTACATAATATTTATTTAAATACAACTGTGCATCTTTTAGTATATAGTACTGTGCATAATTTCAATTATAAGGGAATGTACGTTAGTTTTTCCATGTCAGATCTTTTGTTTATTAAATTATAAAGAAAAATTATTAGTATCCTATAATTTTTAAATGACACATATTTAATATTTAACAACATGAACCTTCATTATTACATCATTATTCATTATTATAACATCATTATTAGCAATAACAACAACAATAGGCATGCAAAAGAATGTATGAAAACTATAGAACCTTATTCAAGTACATGTATTATGCATTATTTGAGGACATTATAATATATTATATATATATATGTTAGATTTTGATTTAATTTTATCGTAGTATCATGTATGTATCTTCCACACTTCAAACGCTACTCAAAAGTCTACTTTTCAACAAAATAAATATGTAAATACATTGTACACTACATACATGCACCCGTGTACATACATTTCAAACTATATAGATACCATCATTTTATGTGTACTTACATACACAATGCATGTACATAATGCATGTATATATTCCCCTACTTACTGTTAGTAGAGCACGATTTCCGCCAATTAAATAGTAATCTCTTGTCTCTATTTGCCTGTTCCTTGAAATTTGTCTTTGACAATTTGTTATTTACTTTTGATGTTTACATTTTATAGTGTGGTGAAAGTTTTGTTGGAAAGTAAAAGGATTTAAAATTCGGATTTCAACATTGTCTTGCAATGTCTAAACATTGTTGGTTTTTATTCCCAGTAGTTGTTCGCGGAATTCTTCAATAGCTTCTCTGATTTTCTCCAAACTGCAAGAAAGATAAAAGGATAGTTTTGTTATGCTTAGAGCTTATACATTATACATATGTAAATAAATAAATAATGTAGTTATGTATATTTTATAGTCCAATGTCTAGCTATCCGTATACTCTGAACGTCAATGTGAAATGTGCAGTACATATTTCGTATGTCCCTGTCTGTACACTGCACACAATACACAAATGTGCATGTTGCATATTTTACGATTCATGGTTCATGGTATAATGGGTATACATAGTCTACAAACTACAAACAAGAACTTGAGTGGGAGAACCTTACTCATTATTTTCACAGAACTACAGAACTTGAATTAGGAATTAGGAATACACATGTAAAATAGAATTTCAGTATAATTTCTATGTGAAAATCAACATTATACTACAAATGAGGCATACATAATACATAATAAATTGGATTCTATGAAAGATTACAAGTGTAATATTTTGGTTAAACTTACTTGTAAGCTGTAGCTAGTCTTTCAATTATGGTTTTTTTGACCTGTGCCAATTCAATGGGTGAAAGGGGTTCATCTTTATGAGCACCAGTGTATTTGAGTGCATCCCAAATAATATCATCACCAGCAGCAGCCATCTTTTGTTGCAAGTCTGCTAGTTCATCAGCTTCGTCCTTTGAGCTGAAAATGAAATGATCACATTATATGTTACAATTTAAAATTCAATATTAATCAGTTTTTATCACAAATAATATAATATACAAATACTAGTCTAATGTGTGTATAATATACTTACGCGTCTCGCTTTCTCTTAATATTGGTAGACATGGCCATATTTTTGTAAAATTCGTTGAGTATCCATTTACGGTCTGACTTATTTTCTGTCTCATTCTCTTCTCGGACTCTTAATTTCTTTTGTTCTTTTGTCTCTTTCATGGTTTTTGTGGGTTGAGTAATTCTATTAGCAACAATTGCTTTGGCTTTGACAAGTGGAGAATTTGTAGATCCAGTTGACTCTTCTTGTTGTTTTTGTGGATTAGTCATTGAGACAGTGGCAGTTGAAGATTCATGAGCATGATGATGACTTTCTCCATTTTTCTTATCAATTCCAAAATAATCGGACCAATCAATGGCTTTTTTTGCCTTATTATTTCCTGCACCCCCCATTGATGGAATATGAACTTGCTCAGAACCGGAATTCTTTGGTTGGTGTAGAGTTGAAGTAGTAGAAACGGACTGATCTGTGGTGACTGATTTCTCATTGTTATTATTACTGGTAGTACTCTTGCCAGGTAATGCTAAAGAGGATGAAGCAGGAAGAGCTCGTGGTTCCTCCACATTTTCAAATACTTTCTGTAATTGTGCAATCACTTTGGGGTCTGTCTCTTTTTTCATTCGGTTTGCTTCTTTTCCCTGCACAAATAAAGATTTAAAATTATTTCATATCATGACATAAGACGTAATATTTTATATTAGATGTACCACATCATTATACACATTTAGATATTTTTTAGACAGTTAAAAAAATGAATTAAAAATTAAAAGGTACTCCAAAATATACTTTTGTTTTTACCAAAGTTTTGTGATTTTGTGGTCCTCCTACTCGTTTGGATCGTTTTGCTGTAAGAAATTCCAATCTGCCTTCATTTGAACCTTCATTATCAAGACTTTCAGGTTGTTCCAACTCAAGAAATCGTCCTTCATTCTCTCGTTTCCCCATGGTGTACATTCGAGCAACTCTACGTAAATCCTCTGGGCTCAAATAATTGGAATTGTAATATTGTTCTGGAATGACGGCTGAAGGCTCATTATTGTTATCATTACTATTGCTCAATGTTGGATTTCCCCCTTTTGAGCTGAGAGCAAATCCATCAAGAAGAAGGAGAAGTTTTGCAAGTTCTTCATCAGTAAGTGGAGATAATTGATTTGGTAGGTCTTCAAGATCTATTACATTATTTCCTGATCGGATTCCTCCTCCAGTTGAAAATGATGAGGATGTACTTCCTGCACCTGTCATTTGGTAGAGCCGTGTATTTCTTGGTGGAAGGGCTGGATAGCCTGATAATGGAGACATGTCATTTTGGACAGCAGAAGTCGCTTCTGGTCGATTTCTATTATTCTTGTTTTGTTCTTTGAGTCGGAACTCACGAAAATGAGACATTGGAGCTGCATTGGGATCACTTCGTCTATCAACTCTGCAAGAAACATTTATAATTCATACATGTATTTAAAAAACAAATTAAATTGTACAATATCATTTGTCAAAAATGATAAAAAATACTTTTATTGGTACAAAAGTATAAACTCCAAAATAAAAAACATCTCAAAATTGAACTAAAAAAAATTGTGTACAAGTATTAATACAAAATATATTTAATTCAGTATTATTAATGTCGATTCTAATAATTATTGTATGTAAACTTACAGCCATCTTTTTGCGTTGGTATTGTACATGAAATTATTGTTACTATCTTCAAAAAGTGCAGGATTGACCTTATTCATGTAAGCAAGGGGGATTCTGGCGTATCTTTTAGCTCTATGAAGTGGTCCGTCATTTTGTCCGTCAGTAATTATACCACCCATCACTCCACAAAAGAGGGTGACGAAAATAAAAAGACGCCAACATCGCACTTTACTCCCATCTCCTTGTCCCATCTTTGTAATTCTTTTTTTTTTATCTATTAACAATCACAAATTATTTCTGTTAATGATGATGATGGAAATTTGTTGCAGTAAATCAAGTGGAATGTAACGTTAAATTTATTGTCAAAATGTATACAATATATAATTCGTCTCCTACGTTGTTCACTTTCTAAAATATACTAGAGAATTTCTCCAAGGAGAAAGTCGCCCTGTTCTTTTAATTCTAGATCTTTTGGCTAGATATTAAATTCCTAGAGAAATTCTTCCTTTCTTCTAGACTGAATAAGTGAATGGAGGATGGATGTGGAATTGTGAAATAAGTAATGTGTTTCTCTGCTTCAAGTTATAATAAAGTGTTTGTTGTAGATGTAATATATTATATATATGCGTCTGTAGTCTGTACTATTTTCACTTTGTCTGGTATGATCTATAAAGTCAACCTGAATACTTGAAATCATGTACGTGTTGGTATGTACCTCAGTATGTACGTTTTGTGTGTCGTATGTCGTATGTATATGCAAAAAAAGTATACAAGCATATAACTACCTATAGTTGCTAGAGAGTATGTTTCTTGTATTATAATATTTTTCGCCTATAATGTGTCTATATTATATTATTCTATATTCTATAATACTGTATGATATGTGTGTGGGTAGAAAATTGTAGAAACTGCGAAAGCGCATGAAATCTGCAGCTTTTATCACAAACACATACACACACACAGAGTAAAGAATGGAACAAGCAGCAAAAAAGGAAGAGAGAAAGCATTATAGAAGTTTGTACATGTTTTGTATTATACAATAGAAATAGGAAAAAGATCGTTCAAGCTTCCCTTTCCTTTTTTTGTTGAACTAGAAAAATCGATGAAGAATGCAAAACGTTCATAAATAAGACATGTATAACTTGATTACATATATTTTATAATATGTGTAGTATTTGATGTGGGGATGTGTAAAGCGTGTATATATAGTATACATTATGTATGTTATGACTTATGACGTTTTATAAAAATTCTTAAATTCTATGCTATACACTATATGCTGAAATAGTGATGAAAACTATTTTTGGTACAATAGTCCTACGATAGTTCAACTCTTTTTTTTTATTAAAATTTCACATCCTCCCATCTCAACCACTATCATCTATTGCGTATTATTATCTATCATCAACCTTTCTGACGTTGGCATGTGCAATGTACACTGCAACAGCTTTTTTATGCTCCTTCCTCTATTGACTGTCCATTTCATTAATTTCTTATTCTGTGTACATTTTGTGCGTTGTGCACAGAACTATTAATATAAACTGGCAAACGTTGAAGCTCTCTACTTCATTAACACCAAAAGTGCGCTTGAATATGTTTATTCATCGAAGTATGTATACTTTTGTAAAGAGTAATAAAAAGCGAGAATTCATACTGTATTTGATTGCATGAATCGGGTTGCACACATTTAATGAAAAAAGTTAGTATGTTTACATTTACTTTTTTTTACCTACTTTGAAGTTTGAAGACATTGCCTGATAAAAAAAGGACGATCTGCTTTGAAAATATCTAAACAAAAAATCTATCTATGCAGTCTGTGTGTAGTGAACGTTGTTTAAACATAGTCTTTATTATTTTAATCATACGCAATACATGCATACATATTACATATAACAAGCATAAACGGGTTGAGAATTTTGACCAGTGAAAGTTAAGTTTTTTTCAGTAGTCGTGAAAGCAGTGAAAGTTTATGAGTGAAAGCAAAATATAAAAATCCCGCGGGAAAGAGCATGTGCGGGAATTTTGAGTGATTACGGGTTTTGCTAAAAAAAGTTGTAGTTTCGGCAATATTTATTAGTGTAAAAAGTGTAAATCTTTTTAATTTTAGTGGTAGTAAAGTTTTAGTTTTGTTAAAAATATATACATGAGCTTGTAGTGGTTTTAACTACAGATTAGGTAAATTAATCATGAAGATCATTTTTTAACTGGCCAAAAGTTAATATTCCATATTCTGCACACTGCCAATAAAAATTTACACCGTCTGTCAAAATTCTACAAGGTAAAAGAGGTAAGACTTTACAACTAATCATGTCAAATTCATGTACATTATAAATTATAACAGAATATATTCAAGATAAAAATGATTAGTTGGTAATGTATACAGGTTACTCAAAACTCAAAATACTTTGTTTTTATCTGCTGTGTTTCAGATTTCCAATTTCCAATGTTATAGCAAAAGACTGGAGAATCACAACCGGAACAAAATATTCTACTATTTCGTAATTATTCATACATATGGAGATTAATTACATGTGTTAGAGAGCTATTTTAAAGTAGAAATAATAAAATTGGATTCTAAAAATCATGGAGACTTGTAGATTAACTGAGATTTTATATTCTTTATGATGAAATTATAGTAGTGTAGATACAGAATACAGATAACAAACAAGACCGTATTTTGTAAAGTGAAATATAAAAAAATTTAATACAAGTACAAAAGTTATACGACAGTGCAACAATACAATTCTTCCTAAACTCTATACAGTATTATTATGAATTATGAAAAGCACAAAAAAATGTGAAAAGTGTATTATGCAGTCATGAATGAAATTTTGAGCAGTTCCTAATTTGTATTAAAGTACTCAAATGTCAAGAAGTAGTGTCAAATTATTTTTACTGCTCAGATAATAGAGGTCTTTCGGCTTATATAAAATACCGATTACATACCAAATAATATATAAATAATATACTCTACCTCCATGTTGAATGCAGAACGAAGCCGAAATCTCGGTCCTGGTAAAGATTTTATTAAGATTTATATTAAAATTCAGTATGCAATAAAACATTTTGTTTTTGAAAAATTGTTTATTTTGTTTACAAAATGATTATTGTAGGAAGCACTATCAATGGAAAGTATCGAGCAACTTCTTCAAAATTACCATGGTTCATAGCCCTCTTAGTGTGTGCCAAAATTTTCTCTTCCTTTACAGTTTTCTTACTCTCAGATATCTTAACATTATCTACCGCTAATGGCGTACCACTTTCAACTGATGTACATTATCCGCCAACTGCAGTTTTTGGACGATGGTAATATTTTATATTACAATACACTTCATTCTTAGTAAAGTAGCTCATTTATAATCAATTAATTCTCAATCTCTAATATATTTACATTTGATAATATTCTAGGAGTTCGTCTATTCAAACACTTGCGTTTATTCAATTATGGTATACGAATTGTTTTATACTATCATTACATACTTCATATCTAATATTTTACTGTTCATATTGATATGCTTAGTTTATTTTTGAATCTTATAATATAGTCATTAATTATAATACTAGTGTTATTCATTGTAAATGAACTAATTTCATTTATTTTTTGTAGTTCTGGGATAATTTTCTGCATCGTTCAACGGCCTTTTGCTTCTTCTTCAAATTCTACAATAAAAGTATCAATTACATTTTGGGAATGGATAAGAATACTACGTCATGCAGTGATTTCTGTCATATTTCTTCTAATGTGGACATCCGGTTTACAATTAATTGGCCCCTTTAGAACCATTTTTATTTCTACACATTATGATTTTACATTAGCTGGGATTTTTACAGCCTTCTTTGTCGGTAAAGTCATACAAAAAAGAAAAACTTTTACTTTTTCAATTATTAATAATTTATTATGATTCATATCAAAATATATTATGTACAATCAAATTTGTTTGCAATCATGTAGACTCACACAATTTTTATGTGTTTAAATATATTTTTTCTTAATAGTAAAATCTGGTTCAAGGTTACGAGGAGCAGTTCTTTTGATTTCCGGAATTTTTGTACTACTATTATTTGATGATCCTCATAGTAATATTGAAAATCATTTACCACATCCAACAGCAAAGAGTTTTGAAGAGGATAATGTATTTTTGTCTAAGGCATCCGTAAGTTTTGCATATTTGCATTTACTCAGCATATATTTATTCTTTTATATATATTCTGATTAATTTTGTATTTTCATTTTGTAGTTACAATCAAGTATGATGTCTTTTGACTAAAATTTTAATTAAGTTATCCCTTTTATATGTGTTTAATAAAATAGGTTGGAGTTCTCACATTAAGCCTTTCACTAATTCTCAAATTAGGATTTAATGCCTTTGCAAAGTCGCTGGCTGTGGATTTAGGGGGATTTAAACGACTTAATGCATTATCCACTTTAGTTTCTGGAATTATTCTCTTCTTCTTTGTTTTAATCGATTTGACTGCGGGTGTAAGTAAATTTATTTCCTGTAAACTTATTAAATACAAATTTAGTTATCAATCTAAATAATTTTAAATAAAGATTTTCATCTTACAATTTAAAGATCCTATTTTAATGTATGTTTATTGTTTATTCCAGGCTGATTTAGTACCACTACGCTCAAATATACTACCATTACTCTTCATAATTTTTAGCTTTGTGTCTACTTTTTATGTGGATACAGTTTGTTTAAAGAGAATGGAAGCTTCTAAAGTAGCAAGAATCGGATCTGGTGCAAGTCAATTATCTGCTTTACTTTTCAGTCTTGTTTGGGTAACTACCGATGTGCCGACAGTCTCATCTCTTGTTGCATTCACATTAGTCTGCCTTGGTAATTTAAACGATACACAAAAAAAAAAACCTTTATAACCGTTTTATAACATAATTTATGATTAATTAAAACTTACACACACATTTACATTATAAAACTATATTATAATATCTGTTTTCTTTAATTTGATACAGGAACTTTAAGTCTGACGTGGACTGAAAAGCATCCATGTGGTGGTGGATCATTTGTTGGGTATTCTTCTGATGGCCTTCCTCTATTTAGCTTTTCAAATCAAGTAACTGGGGAAGGGCTTTCATTTTGGAGGGATGTTATTACTTGTATTCTCTCCGTATTACGCCAAATTCAAGAAGATGCAACCAGTCGAAAAATATTCACATTCTTCCTCATTAATTTAACTTTTACATGTATAGAATTTCTATGTGGAACACTGTCTAATAGTTTAGGATTAATTTCGGATGGGTTTCATATGCTCTTTGATACTATTGCTCTATTAATTGGTCTTTGTGCATCTGTGATGTGTCGATGGTCACCTACAACGATTTTTCCATTCGGGTACTACTTCTTTTTCTTTTATTTTATTTCACAATAAAATTCATAATTTTTTATTTCTACAGAAATTTTATGGATTAAAAATTTATTCATTTTTCGGATCTTGTTTTGAATTTTACAGGTATGGACGTGTGGAAATTATTTCTGGCTTCATTAATACACTTTTTCTATTGGTTGTGGCAGTTGTTGTATTTTTTGAAGGTATTCAACGTCTCTTTGACCCTCCAACATTACTAGAAACACATCGATTAGTTCCTGTTTCTATATTGGGTCTGATTGTCAATATCTGTGGAATTTTTGCGTTTAAAAATACTGCTGCTGTTGATAGTCATTCTTATTCTCATAACAATGCAAACGTTAAAGGTACACTATAAGAAGCAACTTTCTTTCTTGTTTTTGGCTTTTTGATAATATCGTGTTAAAGTAGATATGTCTACGACTAATGACAAATATTATCTGCATGAAAATAAGTTTAATTTAAATTTTTTTGTTTTATTTCAGGCGTATTTCTACATATTTTAGCAGATACGATGGGAAGTATAGGAGTGATGTAAGTGCACACAATATATACTATATACATAATAATATGTTTTATATGTAATATGTACTACTAGATACATATGTATGTAACATAATAATATAATATGCGTACAATCATTGCCTGTAGCCTGTAGCCTATACATATTTAAATAATTTGTTTTTTTTTATGAATACACAGAATTTCATCATTTGTGATTCATCAATGGGGTATTTTGATTGTGGATCCAATTTGCTCAATAATTGTTGCTACATTAGTAATTCTTAGTGTGCTACCTTTACTCAAAGATACTGGAGGGATATTACTATTAACCGTACCTAACAGTTTGGAAAGGAATATACAACAAGTACTTTTACAAATCCTAGCAATGGATGGTGTTAAAGGGTATAAATGTCCACGTTTTTGGACCCACTCGATGCAAGTTTTCACTGGCTCTCTTCACATCCAAGTCACCAATGAGACAAATGAGCAATACATTATTCGTCAAGTCAATTCCTTATTTTCAGCTATAGGTTTTAGTCATTTTGTTGTACAAGTAGAAAAGGATGAATTTATTTCAAGTAAAAATAAAAATACCATTGATATTGACGGGGAAGATGATGTCGATGATGCGGATCCATTTAGAAATGGAAAGTCTGATTTTAACAAAATCCCAAATAATAATAGAATATCACAATTTAGTAATGAAAATCAACTACAAGGAAATGGAAATCGGCTAAACACTAACCCTACTAAAACTTCAGATTTTGAAATTGCTCTGGTATAGTATCAAGTGAATTCTGCATTTTAATGGTAACATATTATATTATATAGTTATGATACTTATTATTATTACATATGATACAATATTTCTACATTTCATGTATACATGTAAAATGTGTATATAATATACAATAATTTTTGGAAAGAAAAATCAAGTCTGATGGAATTTTTCTTCCTCTCTGAAAAAATACTATAATATATAACAGTGTACATTTATAACTTGTATAATATATATTATATTACAGAAAATCTCGACTGTTTTTATAAGAAATATATTATATGTAAATATATAAAAGATGCAGAAAAAGTAATTTCGGTAGTTATAGACTTATATATATATATACATGAATATTTCCGCTGTTGTTGTTGTTCTTTTCGTGTTTCGTGTACATATAATACCTATATGTGTGTATAGTGTATACCCTTTAATTAATTTATCGAGTATATGTATATTATATGGGCACATTATTTTATGCTGTGGCATAAATATTTACCATAAAATTTTCCAGTGTCTATATATAACATATATCGTATGATATCAAGCAATCGAATTTGCAAGATGTGTACCTTTTAAAATCCAATATAATAATAATATATACCTATATATTATAGAGAAACTCAAGTTGAATGAATAATAATAATTGTTATTATTTTATTTGTATATGCATAACTACTATTTGTTGTTAAAGATATATTACCTATATAATATGATAGTTTGAATTTTGAATAATGTTACATATATACTACATATTATATAACACATACTGGTATTTTATTATAATAACAGTACTGTTTGCGATGAACCTTTAAATATAATGAATTTGAGATGGTTAGCAACTTCAATGAAAAAAATAAAAATAGGATTTTAACAAACTATAAGGGGATAAAAATATATGAAGATTTTGAAAATTACTATGAAATGTGATAAAACTTTGAGTAATATAGTTTTGCAAATAAATAATATATTATTAAATGCGTATAATATATAATGTCGTCTAAGATATTTAGACACCGGGACTATGTAGAAAAAAATCTAACCAAATGGGGAGATACATACACACAAAAATAGCCAAAAATAAAACTATTTACCATAATATGTATAATATACACGTTAAACCGTATTTTGAACCTCATAAATAATAACGATAAAATGAAAGATCTATATTACATAACCTATACGGTGTAACATAAAATACGCACTGTGTGATATTTATAACTTGTATATCTATTTCCATCGAATCAAAAGAGATTAATTACATATTATACGAATGCATAAATTATACTAAATCAATAAAAAAAACTGTTCATTATATAATAATAATATACTCTGTAAATTAAACCAATTTCATAAATCCTTTTTGTATACTTTTGAAAAAATTATACTGCAAGAGTGGAAACTTATCTAAAATACATTAAATAATATCAAAAAATATTAAAAGAACTCTACTATTAGAACTTAAACAAATCATCAAAAAACGTGAAGCTATGTGTCTAGTATGCATATTTTCATTTCAATAAAACCTCTATATACTAATTTTTTTCTTATAAAATATTTTTAAACACTGTTCTTTTAT
>JABASP010002120.1:0-22578 GCA_019776565.1 Sminthurinus signatus | reverse complement strand
CCCTATGTATAGGTTTGAAGTGATTTGGAGCTGGTTTAGTTTTTTTTACCTAAGCTCGTGCTTTTACCCACCTGTTTTTGGTCACGCAGGAATGGCGAAGTAATTTTACAATCTACAATATTATACTTGTTCTAGAGTTCTAGATTCTGGAGTTACATGTGAATTTAGAATGCATGTGGCTGAAAATTTCATTATAATCATTGTTTCTGTCATATCCTCGTCAACTACAGCATAAACTCATAAATTATACTTACTGAGGATATTACGCTGTACGCTGTACATTGTACATTGTACACTGTATACTAGCCTTTGTCCTCATGTGGTGTACCATATATATCGTGAGTAGCCCTTTCGCTCTCGTCCTCAACTCAAAACTCAACTCAACTCAAGCCAATACAAATACAAATACCAACAACAAACAAAAGAAGCAGTAAAAGGATTGAACACCTAATATATGGCCTATATGAGTAAATCGATCAATTCCTCCATTCCATCCTTCAATTTCCCACAAGTCCAGTAGGCAAAAGGAAGAAAGCACACGTTCCCCAAAACCTACGCACATATGTACAAATGCTGCATGTAACACACAGCTTTGTATTTTGTACACACAACACACATGCATAAAACGAAATTCCTTGGGAAAATGAATGAGAACAACGGAAAGACAGAGAGAGAGAGAAAGAAGGAGGAAGAGAAGACAACATACATATTGCACGAATTTGAGCAAAATACGAATGTACATATAGTTAGGGCATCCTGTCTGTCAATCAGACAATGCTCCAATGTCGGGCATGTGTATTGTGTATAGTGTATAGTATAGCACAATATAAGCATTTATATTATATTATGTATGCAATTCGACAGTAAAAACGGATACAAAATCGGCTAGTGTAACGTAAATCCAAGGTAAACGAGGTGACTACATAATATGTAATACATAATAGCAAGTAGTGAGAAGTGGAAGAAAAGAGTTGAAACCGTTGACAACCGTCCATTTCAGACCAAAAACACAAAAAGCACATCATGTCCATAGTAAAAAGTACATACTTATACATCATACAATGACTCAGTACAGACTACAGACAGTTGTATAAGAACCCACCTGGGTTTTTTAATAAGGAAATTGAAAACATGCATGTGAATGAGTGAAAGGTATAAGTACATTATTATTAGTGTGTACTGTGTACAGTGTACACCGATATAACTTTATCCAGAACGAGAAAAGTGTTATTACTGTTGACAGTGGACAATTTTCTGTTCAATACAGATACGTTGAAGCAATCTTTCACATTGTGCACGTGTGTACATTGTACATTGATAGATAGATACCTGGATGGATAGATACATGTGTATTCATGCAATATTCTCTACTTGTTACACAGGTTTGGATCCACAATCCACAGGTTTTACTTTATTATTATCTTCACGTGCTGTCTTCATCACGAATACCTGAAACCTGAATAGCATTAGCTTAAAGAGTCCAGATTATAGATGAATCTCCATTATTATTATGATTATGATTATTATCAAGTACATTAAAATTGTACCTACGAATACGATTCATCGCTCCAACAGCCAGTGTCAAGGAATTCAAAATTTATAGGTAAATATGCAATTTTAAGCATTGAAAACATCTTTCACACTTTGTATTTTTTATACTCTTCAATATGAAAAGGTTTCTAGTTTCTACATAGTAAAAATG
This sequence comes from Sminthurinus signatus, assembly GCA_019776565.1. Classification (NCBI taxonomy): domain Eukaryota; kingdom Metazoa; phylum Arthropoda; class Collembola; order Symphypleona; family Katiannidae; genus Sminthurinus; species Sminthurinus signatus. The sequence continues at coordinate 20,876 of JABASP010002120.1, read as the reverse complement.
AAATGTTTACGTTTAATTATCCTTAAACTGCAGATTGCAGTAGGTTCATATCAATACATTCAACTTTCACTCATCATCATTGATTTCACATTGATTTGATTTCATGTTGAAAATTTGTAAAACAACCACACAAGTACAAATACATTTTCAGAATACATTTACAGTGAAACAACCAGATTGATTTATTTTACTGTGTGTACCATGTTATGCACAAGTATCAAGTATGACTGATGACGTACAACGAACAGAGTACATAATAATAAAGATAGAAAGCAAATGGATTGAGCTTGAGCAATTTTCATGTTATAGAAATTGCCTCCTATTATTTTAATCCACAGCAAATGTCTGTATTCTGTATACAAAACAAAACGTATTGAAAACGTCCAACTTCTAACATGGGATAACATTTGACAAAAGGAAAATATGCATAATCCACACCCCCTAAAAGTATGAAAGTACTAAAAAGCCAATACCATTAAAACGTAAAAAAAAATATCATGTTGTATGTACTTTATAAGTATTTTACTTCTAGTGTGAACATACAATAAATGTACAGTGTACAATGTACAATGTACCGTTTCTCATTACAAATGTTTCCATTTGACTTTATCGTGTAAGAAACGTAACTTTTATTGTGTCTTGCCTGCATAAACTTGTGTTTTTTTCTTCTTCTTGCATTTGAAAATTCCTCTAGCTCATGGTCGTGTCAAATAATTCGGATGTCGAGAAAAGTATTTGTACGAAAAAATGTAAAGTTATTTTACCATCATAAGCACGAGGTTAGTAGCTCAAGGTACATGAGAGAGTACGTGGGTTCTCACTGTAAAATTACACATTGTACTTGTGCATGGCACATGTATACAGTTTTCAACATGTACACATGTACATAAATACCGATGTACAATGTACAGACTACAGACATGTACAGACATTGTACAATGCACAATGGTGAATAATGATGGACTACTCACGCAAAAAGCAATCGATTTACACTGACCTCGGCTTTTATGCAACTTTTTTTTCGGCACTGCCTTTGTTGTTGTACTTGGAAATTTAGTGCACAAGTAACAAATAAATATGTACACTTACATCTTGTATCTCTGCATGTTCAATGTTCACACTTTGGTATTCGGTAGCACAGGAGTACAAAATATAATTATTTGAATTTGTTTATCATGGGCGCAAAGCGCAATTCATTTATTTTATTTAAATTGTTATACTCTCTTGTCCTAAAGCCTAAAGTCAAACATCGTAGATCAGTATTGTTTTTTTAGTAGTATGCTCAAAATTATTTCACTACATCAAAAGAATCCTTTGTCATAATCAGAAACAAACTTCATAATGACGGCGCCTGGATCTATGTAAATGTCAGGCACGTTGACAAAAGAACTTTCTCGATTCCTATAATAAATTTTGTTTTCACGTCCTGTTCTCCATAAAAACTGTTTTTGTTGTTGCTTTTCAGAGTATGAAAATGCATAATGCAATTTAATTTACTAAGCTCCATCGATAAGTTCATAGTTCATATTTCATAAAACATATGAAGGACAAGTAAAAAACTAACATTAAAAGTGCATGCATTATTTTTTTATTCCTCGTGCAGGGTTCTATTTTTCTTGATTATTAAATTTGGACGAAGGAGGAAAACAAAATCTGAAGTTGGAAGCTAAAAAAGCCCACATAAAACATAAAACCTAACAGCAAATGTCAATCGCAGAGACAGAATAAATGAATAAAACTTGAAAAACTTTTTACGGATTTAGGGAGATTGAGAATTGAGACGAAGGCATCAGATCGAATATTAAAACCAGTTGAAGGATAGAAAGAACATGCCGGAACTAATAATTTATGCAGGATGGAGAAAGAGAGAAATAGTTCCATATCCGACTGAAATAATGTACCTAGTACACTCAAATATCGTAAAATATTTACTGTCCTTTCAGAGAAAAGACGTTATCCCGTATTTCATATTTATACTTTTTCCTTGATTCATGATACATACAAACTACAAACATCTATGTACATTGTACATTGTACATGGCAAAAACATTATCTCTCGTTACAGCTTTCCAGGCCTAAGTGCTGTCTATCTTTATTCATCCGTGTAGAATGTAGAATGTAGAAGGTTGTCTTGAGTTGAAACTAGAATCAGAATATTGACTGCCAGTTTTGACAATAGAATACCTAATGGAGAGCCAACAACACAAAAAACATTTGAGAGAGACAAAGGTTTTCTTTTCATGGATTATCAGATTTCACATCTCAAAGTTGAGACAATTTGAATATAAAATGGGAAGAACCAAGAATGATGAATGACAGCAAATTAGCCACTGTATTTTACTTCATCATAACAATCATAGATATTATGGAGTTGACAGATATATTTGATATTATACATACGTGTATGCATAAGTTGAAGTTTTAGTAGTTGAATCAAATTTAGAGCTTGTAACTGTAGTATTATTATTTAGTAATACTCCAAAGGTAAAACTGTAGAAATTTTAAATCATCAAGAATCAAGAAGACTGAAAAAAAATTTCATGAAATAAATATTTCAAGAGACAAACTATACTTATTTAATAGAAATGAAGGTAGTTATACCTAATGCCTAAATATATAATATTATAAGAATATTACACATGTTATAAAATGGATCCATGAAATTAGAATGAGCCACAGTGTGAAAAGGAAAAAGGAAAAATCGATGAATGTCATGCACACCACTGAGCCCATGTTTCTATCCTACATAATTTATTAGCTAGTTCCACCACCAACTTGTTCACACACACACATGTCTATTACACACAGTACACGAGGTAGGAGAAAGCTTCATCACACCTCCACTTTCTACTTTCTACATAATATCCCAAATCCGAAACTGGACTTTCTTTCGTCTCTTCTGCTCATATCGTCATAATATAAGCGTCCATTTAATATATTTAATATCCCTCTCAAACCAAGGGTTGTCCTTATGGAATAACTAAGTGAAAGAAAGAGATGAGTGCATCATGAAATATATCTATGGATAGTAGATGGATGTACACTTGTATGGAGTACATATTATAAACGGATATTCATCTCATGTCTTCACACTTTTCCTATCCTAAATAAACTAAAACTAGCCAGTCATCCATGCAGTTTGCAGGTTACATAAGTTATGACTACAGTCCTGCTACCTATATTATTATTACACCTTTGCACCCATGTCCAACTCTAAATGAATGAAGGAAACGGTGAGCTCCGAACTCATATATTTTCTTTTGACTGTTTCAGAGCTCTCACGTGCTCTTGACTCTTGATCTCTCTCATCAATATTCCCTACATATGTTTTACACCTAATATCTAATATCAATATTACATTATAATATTACCATGTGTTCAACTTTCAACCCAGTCAAGCATATCGGATACATGATACATGATGTATTATCTAGTATTTATTATACTTACATACAATTATATGCTTCCCAATTCCCAAATTTTATAAAACCATCAATCTAATTAGCTTTACATTACTAATTTGACCCGAAGTATTTTCTTTTTAAAAAAGTACAAATTACATTTAAGAAAAACACCAAACTCAAACTAAAAATTCCTCACATTCCAAACTTCTCTCGAAAATTTCCACACATAGAAAAATATACATTCCAAGAAAATTGTAATTCATATCGATTGGAAATTGGAACATACTTTATGATCAGCTTTATGTAGCTTAATCATTCTTATAATAAGAGTTTTATGTATAATTGAGAGGTAAATTTAGCTTTTTAGAATGGATTATTCACATACTTAAACGAATTCACAATATTTATAATTTATAGTAATATTATGGCTTGTTTTTGTTGTTCCGGTCAATGCCTCTGTTTTGAATCCTCTGTTTTGAAAGAATTCAAAAATTATTTCTCAAATTCTAGTACTAGTGACATAACTGTAAATTAGAATATTCCTATTGTTAATATTATTGTTTTTAGATAGATGATGATGTTTCGGTAAAAAAAATAACTATGTAGATCTATTTGTACTTGTACAAAGATATAAAATTCTTTAGAAATACCAAATAACTATAAAATATTTGAGAAATTCCTGAGTGTACATTTCAATCGAGTGGCTTTTGTATGCTTTAGCTTTTATCAACAATATGTACAAAGTACAAAAAGGTGTGTCATAATAGAATTTTACTTCTTTAAAACGTTTGAGTTAGTTAGCAACTCTTCCATTACTCGATAAAATATTAAAAATTTCTATAAATTCTATCTGACACAGCATTTTTTGCTTTTCAGTTTTTTATCTTTTTCTATTCCCTATATAGTCGAGCAGCATATAATATTTCAACAATTTTGAGTTTCTAAAAATTATTACCTTAGTTTAAAAGAAGACTATTTTATTGCATCATCTATACGCTATACAATTATTTTGAATTTTTATTTTAAAAGGATAGGAGTATAAGTTCTGTGTTAAAAATTATTTTGTTTTTGAGAATTGAGAACTATATAGCTTTCCACTTCCAAATTATCGTGCTCTTTTGAAAATAAATTATCTATAATATTATTTAAAAGAAATTTATTATCAAGTGTTAATAAAATAATATTGTGCCAAGTGACAAGGATCATAATAATATTATGAGACCAAAAATGTTGAAACTTGGTAAACGTAAAATATTACCCATCAAGATTTCTCCAGCTCAACAACAATCTCAACAAAGTCTACAAATGGAGAATAACAACAACAATAATAATAATAGTGATATGAGAAGTTCAAGACCGAATACTACTCATTTTGCACAAAATTCTCAATTTCCTCTACCTGAAGAACCAAAAGATATTCCTGAAGTTGTGGCTCTTATGAAGAAACTCAACGAAGATGTACAGATAACTATAATTTATTTTATAAAAATTATTATTATTATTTATTATTATAATAATGCTCATTCCCAAATCTTTGAATTGTATAGATGGTAAAAAGTAAATGTAAAAATGAAAACTACTTTTAATTTTAAACCTTTCTTGCTTTCCAGTGTATGAAAATGATGGCAGACATGACAACAACTAACAATGACTTTGACAAAAGACTAGGAAAAATCGAGGAAACGTATCGAGAAATAATTTATGACTTGTAAGTTTTAATCCCTATCATTTACAAAAAAAAAACTCTTAAAAAATGAATTCCTACATAATTGAAATTTTACATTAATATTATATAGAACATTAAAATATCCAAATTATACGTATATTTTTTTTTTTAAATTTGTTTACTTAAAAAAATTCAAATTGTAATTCTAGGTCAGTCAGAGTCAAAGTCTTGGAAATCATGTACCAAAAACAGGATAAGGAAATTGATGTAATCAAGAATATACTCAAAATGCAACTTCAATGTACAAATACTCTAACCTACAAACTTCTTAACATGAATCAGTACAACATCCAGGACGCCAATGGAGGAGAATCCGTGAATTTAGTTTCTCCACCCGAAACAATTCCACAAGAACTTCAACCACAATCTATAATTATGCTCCATGAAGTCAATAGACCATCTACATCCCAATTCGTGAGAAGCAATACAGAATCTGGTGAAAATGGAAACCAGATCAGAAACCCAGAGCAAAACACCGTAAACCAAGGTCAAGAAAATAATTACTGTTTTTTTTATCTTATAAATAATTGATACTATGCTCTTTTTAGATGGATGGTTAGGAAGGAAAAAAGAAATAAAGCCTATATTATGTACAACTGATTGTGTGTATCTCTTGTTAGTTCAAATAATAAATCTGAATTTTGTGTCTTTAAATTAATTATTAACGCAGGTGGACGCCGTTGTGAATTTTGTAGTAAAACTTTTGCTACGGATCGGTATTTATGTTTACATCAGATGAGAATTCCAAAATATTGTGCAAGGAAAAGAACTCGACTTTTGAGCCAACAAGAAAGACAAGAAAACGCTAAGAGATCCAGACCTTCTTAATTCATTTGGTAATCCAACAGTTGAAAATTTAACCTTTAACAACCTTATTATTAATAAAATCCTGTACTTATCGTCTTTTTAAATACTTTTATACATCTTAGTCTTTTATATTATGTATAATAATATAATATTGAGTATTATGCCTTATAAATTTTTCACAAACTCTGTTTTAATAATTTTTCTTAATGTTAAGAAGACATATAATAATTTTGATATCATTTCAATTTGGACAATAATATTTTTTTAAATCGTTTATTTTGTTCTTCTCCAAGAGTAAGCAAACTTTATATAGTAAACATTAAACATATATAATAATAATTATTATTATATTCCTTTATAATTCAGGTTATTATTTGTTTTGTTTGTACAAAATTCCAAAAAGTGTACACATAAAAAAATGAATAAAAAATTCTCATCGTCGTTAGTTACTTTTGAGAACTTGTAAACATAATACATATATATACACACTGAAGAAAAAAACTGCATAGCGTCTATGTTTGTTTACTTTTTTTTATAGATCAGTCTAATTTAATACGCCATTAATATATTATCTAATGTTTATTGAAGGATATTACATTATTATTATACACAAAGAAAAATTACCTAGTCTCATGTGTTGAATACACTAAAAAAAGTATTCAAGAGAGTCAACATGACCATAATTTAATTTACCAAGTGCGAAAAAGTGTTCAAGATAAATAAGCACACAATCTTTATATTACATTTTATATTATATATAAGTAATATTGCTATACATATTTACACCAGATAAAAGTTAGAAGGTAAAGGAGAAAAAGAGGCCAATGACGGCAGTAAGATTTCATTCTAGGGTAAAGGTAAAACGAGAAAGAAGGAAAGAGAAAAAGAAAGTAAAGAAGAAAAAGAAGGGATAGACAAGAGAGATTTTGAATGATAAATTTAGGGAAAAGTGTGAAAAGCGTTTGTCTTGAGAAAAATGCTATATTTTTTCATAAAGTATTCTATTCACACATTCTTTTTTAGCAATGCCTGTATATATACTTTTTGCGTTTTACCTGCAGCATGCAAGCAAACATCCGAGTATATAAGATATACATATAGGTACATATGCTACACATGCACATACCATATCAAATCATACTCACACAACTCTACATTATGTATTATACACCATGAGTATATACACATTTGAGGTCACTTGATTCAGTCAGGCATGGAAGTGGAAAGGCAGGGCAAGGTAAGGCACGGCATGAAACAAGAACAAGAAGTAAGTCAGACAAAGAGAAAATACTGAGGAGAAAACAAGTGGAAAAGGGAGAAGGAAGCTTTTTGAAGTAAGTGCTCTTAAAATGCCACAAAAAAGATTCGATGCTGACTTGATGACGCTTTGTTGTTGTTCTTCCTACATAAATCAACCCTGATTATCTTAAATGTCAAGTGATGAATGAACTGCTTTCCTTTATATATCTGTATATATATCTATACAATCTCTGCTGTGCTCTTTTTCTTTTCTTCTTTTTTTTTACTTCTAAAAGTATGTTTACCCAAAACATATGACCGTTTGAACATTCAAAATCCGCATATAAATATAATCTTACCCCTTTTTATCATTATTATTATTGTTCTCTACTCTTTTTTTACGCTGATATGACTTTTTGTAAGACTTTTTTTTTTTTAAAAGTATAGTCTATGGTGCATTTTTTACTTTAAAAAATTATCTATTGGAGGACATTTCATAATACGTATTATGGTTATAAAAACGTTTTAACGTTTTTTGACACAATTTTTATTCCATTTTTCATTTAGAAAAGAAAAAACTTACATAAATATTTGATGTCGTACCTGCAACACGATGGCTTTAACATTTTTTGACTTTTAGAAGAGAACCAGGAAAAGGACAAAGATGAGAGTCGAATTAAATTTCTTTTGACTTGTGAATGAGAGGTGCTCATTTCTCATATGTACAGTAATAATAATAAAAACTGGAAGTGGCACACTTACACCAATAAACAACCAAAATAATCACAACAGACACACACAAACTGAGGGCTAATTTTTCTTGTTCAAATTACGTTATGGATTATATATTATATTATTATATACTACATAAGTACCAAGTATCATAATATTATTATTTATCATACATTTCTACTCTGTGTGTGAGTAAGTACATGAAATATTTTTCTTTCTTGTATTTTTTTCTTATAAAAACTTTTTTTTCGGAAGTTGACGCTCATCCTTACTTTAGTTATTTATATTATCTATGTATGAGTAAAAGAAAAAGAAAGATTTTTTTAAAACACTGGTATAATATTATTATACGATAATAATCATTTAAAAGCCAGCATAATTCTATTATTTATTGTATAATATAGTTGTTATAATGCTTATTATTATTTATTGATATTTTATTACTATTTTAATCACAAATAATTATTATTATTAGTATGTTTTAGTATTCTTTTTGTATATCGTATTATTAATAATAATTATTATTTATGTCATTTAAATATCTTTGGAGTTTGTAATTTTCCTTGTTAGTTATTTGATTTTATAGAGAGAAAGAGGATAGTAAAACTTGTTTGGAATGAAAGAAAGTTCACAGTTTGGGTATAGAAGTTCGTTGAGGACCAAACACATAGCCTTCACTGATTCCTCCTTGATATGATATATCACCCATGGAAATACTCGGAGTTCGTCTTGAGGAACTGGCACTTTTAACAGACAACTGATTTTTAATGGACATGGTCTTTTTATTCAACCCTTTCCGTTGTCGTCGTTTCTTACTTGAGTCTTTTCTTTTAGGAAGGAACTTTTTCCTGAATTTCTTGGGAGCTCCAGGAGGTGGACCTCCATTTGGCAATCCATTTTTACCAGGTCTACTATTATCACTGGATTTGTTTTCCTGGTCTTCTTCATCACTCTTCAGCCTCTGTCGTCCTCCACAAATGAGACCGACACGATAAAATAGATAGGTAAATACGCCAGATGCGATTATCAAAGGAATAAAACAGTAAAAAATATTTCTGAGTGCTCCCACTTTGTCAACGGTTGTGACGACCATTGTGGAATTGGAGGAACTAACAAAACAAGGAAAACTCTTGGAACCCACTCGACCATAGTCTTTAAAATAATCTGTACAAACTGTTTCAGAGGGATAGACACATTTTTGTTGATTTGGGAACAAGGCTCCGATGCCCATGAGTCCAAATTTAACATCATGTTTCAAATTTCGATTGATCTCCTCCAGTAAAAGTGGGAGTCCTTTGGAAATATTACGTGAGAAGGAGTAGTCATAGAATTTTTCAAAATCATAGGTAGCCGATAATGACCATTTTGTCGTTGTTAATGGTGAGATTGTAGTTGGTTTTGTTTGTTGTTGTTGTTGTTGAACTGTTGTTAAGGTTGTCATCAAAATGTCCGTTCTATTACTATTACTAGTATTATTATTATTATTGTTAGTATTATTACTATTAGTACGATTATTATTATTATAATAAATAGAATCTGAATTCGTTTCATCTGAAGCCATTCGAGACTCTGGTGGAGTTTCTCCTCCTGGCACTATCCCCCTCATTGAATTTGAATCTTTCATATAAACCACGATTATATGCCAACATTCATAAATATCCGCTGTACAACCCTCCCGACATGAAGTCCAAGTACAATTTGACAGTCCTCTCAACTCTCGACTATACACTGTTTGACATTGTGCCTCTTCAAATGAACTTGCCAATGTCTCAATTGCTGGATCTAACATGACGGGACAGACGACGACGACACCCAACAAACTCATTGCAGCCAATGCACTACACAATTGCACTTCACAATTTGCTAAGAGCCAAGCACACACTTTTTTACCACCACCCATGTCACGAGTCTGTAATGAAACAGCAGTGACTATCTTCTTCTTTTTGTAGTAGGAGTCGTAGTAGTGGGGGCGGTTGTAGAAATTGTTGATTTAAAAATACAGATATTAATTGGAATAAGAGTAAAAGTAGTGGTAATGATAAGTGTTGTAATATTATTGCTCCGTTTTTTCTTCTATAGACTTCAAACCATGACATATCTTCCAATTGTAAGTCAATTGATAAAGTAGTACTCACAATTGGTTTGGATGATGATGATAATAATAATGATTCTGTTTCTTTAGTTCCAACTCTAACTAATTTCAAGGACATATTAGTCTTATTTCGTCTTTCTTTATATTAATTATTATCATTATATGCTGTACTTCCATCACATCAACTCATACACATAATATCATTCAAAATATTATTATTATTTTGATTATTTTATTAGGTATCCAGTCCGCTGTTTTTTTACCACTTATAATTAATTCATTAATTCGTTGCTTTTCTTTTATTTAACTATGGAGCAAAAAAAAATACTAACAAGAAAAAGAACGACAATAATACAATAAATAATCTCAATTTCAATCGGATTAATTTTTTAATAGTATACTCTGTCTGTATAATATGTATTTACATACATAGAAACAGTTCTTGTGAGTCAATGAATAAAATGTTGTCTGTTCATTTATTCCTTTAATTTTGTTCAGGAGGAAGTTGCAAACAATAGCACAGGATTCAGAATAGTAAATGTAGAATGAGTATTTGAGTACTATAGGTTATTTTAAGGTACTCGTGCCAGCAAAAGTATACAAGTACTCAAATACTATTTGGAAAAACAAGTTGTACTATTCCGTTCTTTTTATGAAGGTTATCACTGAATTTTTTAATATGGATGAGATCTTCAATAGCACTACTGTCTTAGAAACACTTGGATAGACTTGGAGTTTTTGGAACGATGAAAATTGGAATACACAGGAGTAGAAACAACAACAAAGTTATTCACACTTTTTTTTATGTCCTTCCTCTTTTACTTTTACTTGTACTTGTATCAATAATATCCATAGCTGATAGTTGTAGTTTGTATAGTATAGTAGAAGAGCAGAGTGTACACAAGAGAGAAATTTGAAAACACATTCACATTGAAAATATGTACATGTATGGGAAGAGATGAGGTGAGCTAAGGTGAGTATTTTACAAGGATTTGAGTAAATTATAATATTATGATATGAAAAAGACGACAAAAAGTAGAAGGAAAGTACCGCCTATGTACAACTAACTAGCTATGTACAATGCATGTACGCTTTCTGATTTATTCTCACGAGGCAAGGAAGGAAGGAAGAAAGGGGAAGGCAGCTAAGGTAGACGATGAAAAGTCGGACTTGATTTTTCTTTGAAATATTTAATTCCTCTGCAGGTGTACCCAGGAAGATTTTATATGGATAAAATTGTATTCAATTAAAATTCCTTCCCGAATTACTTAGAATCTAGAATCAAGAAGACTCACAGAGATTCACTCTGTCTGTCTCTCTCTGTCTAATTTTCCAATTCTCTTGATTTCCAAGTTTCCACTCTGTTCAAACTTAAACCCCTGAATAAGCAATGTCTTTAACAGACCACACAATATACTTGTAGAAAGGTGTGTGTGGTGGTGGTGGTCGTGTGTGACTACTCAATCATAGGTATCTTGAAATGAATCTTTCTTGTCTTGTCTTTTGGTTGTAGGTTGTAGTTTTAGTAGGAGTATGTAATTTGTTGTTGTAGGTTGTCTTTTAGTTGTTGATGATATTGTTCCGAAACCGAGTGTGTATTTACATTAAAATTTCAAAACATGTCTTAATGGATTTCATTCGTCGAGTTTTGAGTTGTCTCTGTCTCTGTTTCTGTATTTGTCTTTCTTTCTTTCTTTCTTTCTTCTTATTCTGTTCTCATTCTTTGATATAAGGTATAACCTTTAAAATCTCAATGTCTTTCTTGGTCTTGATTCAGACTGTAGTTGACGATGAGAAATAAAAGGAATCAAGATTCCAGACTCAAGATTCTAGATTTCTAGATTCAAGATTCAAGACAGAGGAAGAGACGAGTGTTGAAAGATTATCATAATAATGATGTTGACCATGAGAAGCTTTCCTTGTATAAACTTATATGTACTCATTACATATTTAAATTTAAACACATTAGGAAATGTAGAATGTGAACTGTAGGTAAACTCGAGTTTGAGTTTGAGTGGAGGGTTGAGGTAGATGGTAGATGGAATGGAAAGTTGAGGTTGAAATTGGAAATTTAGAGGATGGAGAAAGGCAAGTAAGTAGTTCTCACTTCTCCAACTCTGTATTTTGTATTTTGTATATATACACTATATGTACACTTTCCTTGCTTTTAGTTTATCCCATCACTCCCCTGTATCTCCAATCCACTGATACTGCTACTGATGCTGAAGAGTAGGGAAGAGAAAGGAGCACGAGAAGGAATGAATGTCTATGGAAATGTGGATCAGACATTGATACGTGACAAGTGACAAGACTGTCACAGCGAGAGGTAACACTTATCTATTGGCTCATGATAAAGAGCTCCTTTACTCTCTTCTTCAGCCTGTCTCCTGTCCACTTGTACAGTTCTCATAATTTACAACATTTTGTTTCTCATGACGTTTTTCCACGACTTCCCTTTCATCCTTTTGTCTTTGGTTTATCATCACAAATGTATACATTTCACATGGGATTGTTGAAATGATGAGTGATGAGTGATGAATGATAAGGTTTTACTATCTTGTTAATCACGATTTACCTCAAGTACGTTTGAGGACAAATGAAACAGAAACTTTCTTTATCAAAAAATCCATCTGATTTTTTTAAGTGCACACGATGAATTCACAGCAGACAAGAAGCAGCAGTGTACTAGAGAAATTTGAAGTCACTGCAGTAAAAGTATGTAGATGCTTTATATTTGTTTATTTGTTTGTTTTTACAATAATTAAAAGTCACAAACAAATAGAAATGTATTCTGCTGATTGAGATAGTTGGTGAAGATCATGAAGATGAAATCATGGCTTTTTCACTGGTGGCTGACGTAAACTGAAGATGAAGATCTGACAGACTGAGAGTCCGATGATGAAGATGGAGATGGTCGAGAGTTTGAGATAAGAAATGAGAGTTCCATACTTCCATGATTTTTCTCTCTAATAAGTGTCTTGTCAAGTGATCATTTTTTTATATTTAGACAGATAGTTGTGGGAGTTGATACTTGATAGTTGATATGTACACAGTATTTTTGTGCATGAATCCTGGATCCTCCCACTGAAATTTAGTAATTTTTTTTCTCTCTTTTCTCGTTTCTCCCACTTTCTTCTTATTATTATTTCTATTTCTTTAATATTATGTCTTGAGCTTTGAGCATCCAAACTGGGTTTTATAGTATATTATAATATTATATCAGCACTTTTATTATGTGGTCTTGATGTACTCCTTATTATTTCTTCCCATTACCACCACAAATCACAACCAATGTACAACGTACATTTAGAATTCAGATATTCAATTTTCTTCTTTCTTTTATGCTATTGAATCAACTCTTGTCTTGGTTGCGGTATGAGGAGTGTGGAGTGTGTAATTTCAATAATTATATAGGAGATCCACAATATGATAACATATTTTTCTATAGATACATTCTCAATGTTCAGTGTTCATCCTTCTTTCCAATTCAAATCATAGGAATTCTGATCCAAATCCTCTGACTTTCCTCACACACAAACATACACACACACACACACAAAACAAAACTCTCTGCTTTATCTTGTAGATATATTAGATGCCCACACTGCATAAATGGTGGTTTATGGAAGAGCTCCAAGAGCATAAATTATCTTTTGAATAGTTCTCTACCCACAAGACAAGAGAAGAACAAGAAAAAAAAACCTTGAAGGATTCAGAAAACAAAAAATTCTCCATTCATCTCCAATCTTCAAACTGTCTCATTACATAACTTTTGTTGTACAATGGAGTCAATTTGAGAGTCAGATTTTTTTCCTCCCTTTTCTTTTTGATGCTGATTAGCCTCTGTATTATTATTACGTATTACGTATTACGTTTTCCACGTATCATTCACTTGGATTCACTTTACGCTAACATCAGCAATCAAACTGTCCAGGCGGAAGTTGACGAAGGATGAATATCTTATTTTCCAATTATATTATATTAATTTTTTATTATTATCATTTTCATTCCTTTAAAGTGACCCGTCAAGGAGGTCTCAATTATATAAGGATGAATATTTTACAATAATATATTCACTGTGTCTAGTGTGTACTGTCTACCATTCATTTATTTGTTATTTGACAATAAAAATTCCAAACACAATTAGCTTTCTATTTTTATCACTTTTCATGTATATCACCACTAAACATCACAATAGGACAAAAAAACCTCAATTAATATCAAGTTGTTTCATAATAATTTCTCCATTTTCTAAAATTTGATTCACTACTCAATTCCAAATATTTATGAATAAATTTGAAACAGGCAGGCAGATTCTTCTTGTAAGAAGTAGTAATAGGAATAAATAAAAAATCCAATCGAGAATCAGGGTTGAAAAAATCACTTATGACATCTCTCCTTAATAACAATAATAATTCGTCACGTTTTCTTTATTGTTTTGCTTTCACCAAGTAGTAGTACAAGTACTAGCCACAATGCACAATAGGAAAGGGGATGAGATTTACTGTATGTTTATGTATAACAGTGGAAAGTGGTGAGCTTTCACTTGTAGTATCCGTATCATCCTCCTCCCCTTCAAAAATATTCTTCAAGTCACTGAAATATATAGAAAGGGGAATAGAAATGTCAGTGGGCACATATACACGGACGTTTAGTTTTCACCTGACTGACTCGCCCAGACAAAGCCCAGGACATGCCATGCCATAGTGAGCGAGGAAGAATAACATAAATGCTCCTGGTTTTCCGCTGGAACGCAATGCTAAATGCTAAATGTTATAGTATAGTTGGTGCTACTGAGTGCTGAGGCACCTCCATGCTCTCTCCCTTACTTTCCTACGCTTTCTTTTCCTTTCTCTCTCTTTCTCTGTCTAGCTTTCCAACTTACTGTAGCATGCTCACATAAATAGGAAAAAGAAAAAGGCAGGCAAGCAAACATGTTTTAAGGCGAACACTGTACACTGTACATTGTACATTGGAATTGGTATTGGAATCGGAAGAAAGCTAGCTACCTGTGTACTGTGTATATGTACCGTCAGTGGAACACCAAAGCAATCAGTAGTAGTTGGTCGTTGTAGTTGGAATAGTAGCTGTAGCAGTAGTAGTGTTAATGTTAAAAGTAGTCGTAGTCGTCATTGAAACAGTATTTTGTCCCTTCACAAGGTAACTCAAGACTCTAGATTCTAGATTCTAGACTGCGTGAATTTTACCGTTCACCGTTCACCGTTCAATTTACCCCATGCTTATACATCTAGCTGTAGATTATAGATGTATGTCTGCACACTGTACACATTACACATACAAATAAAATATAGAGCACTATTCACATATTTCACAAGAAAAGTACACAAGTATTACTCAAGAAATTCAAAAGGGTAAACTCTCAACTAAACCATTCCCATATAATAAAATGAATTGTGAAGAACGCTCTTAATGCTCTCTCCTTCATTCATTCAAGTTGTACCTTACACTTTATACTGCACACAGTGCACAGAGTCGTTAATATATATGAATGCACCTATGCAGTTACTTACAACTACAACGAATCAACCACCAACTACGAAGCATCCAATATCCAATACTCAATAGCTAATACTCAATACTCAACACAGCCAACAGCCCACAACAACAAGAAAATAATAAAACATACTTGAATATGACAGCTGGTTGAAGGACGGGCTACACCATTCAAATTACATATAAACTTCAAACTGTTCATTTTTTTAAATGTTACAGCATCTTGTACCTTGTACAAAGTGGGACGAAATACCAACAAAAAATAAAAAAATACAAAACTGTATGTAGATCCAATAGATTTTCAAATTTCTCTATTCATTCCAATTTTTTAATATGAACATGAACTTTTCGAGTTGGTCTAATGTTACCTTCAAAATTTGGATTGACGTTCATAGTTCTGAAGCCATATAATCTTAAATCACAAAAAGTACAGGATTATTTTAGTGGAAATTTTGTATGAGCAAATATGGATCAACTTTTAAGGTTGGAGAACAAGAGGAAAATAAAAATGAAGACTATTCACTACAACTTCACGCTGTTAAGAGAAGAGTTCTAGAAAAAGTGTTTTTTTCCAGGCTCTTTGACCTTTTACTTGAATAAACGTAAGGACTATCATAAATTATAAGTTACCCGCCACGAGGCGGTAAATTCTTGAAATATTTTAAGGGAGCAAGTACTTCCCGCCACAATTCAAATTTCTCGCTAAAATTCAAATATCACGCCAAAATTCAAATTTCTCGCCAATACTCCAACCCGCGAACATTCAAACTTCGTGTTAATGCGCAAAACGTTGTAGCAACGTTTGTATATGTCTGAGTGTGTGAGTGGATCTTCACTGCGTCATTTACCTGCGTGTGTACATGACCTGGCCCTGGATATACCCTTAAAGGTCATCCAATGACCCGAGTCGTGGATGCTGTTACAGGGAAAAGGTACATGCTCTGTTTAACTGTGCAACTACTTTTACCGTGAGATCTTTCTTTTTTTCGACCACTTTGCGGACACACAGACAGAATAAGTGTTTTAGAGAAGTACGATGAGTAAAACAAAAAAAAATTGTGAATCTTGTCAAAAGTCAGAAATCAGAAAAAAATAATCTTGAAATCAACATACATTCAACATGACATAAAGAAAAATGTTTCCTGATTCTGATTGTACAATCAGACCAACAATATTTATTTTGGAAATAAATATTAGAAATAAAAATGAAAACTCCCACTTCTGTAAGATTTAAGGATACATAGGCAATAGGTCTTTACGACATACATAATACATAATTCATATGAAACAATGTGAAATCCATCGACTTTTACACATTTAAGAAAATGATATCCATAATCCATACTGAAGAGAGAAAAAAACTCGTGGATTTCAACGATAATTAACTTGTATACGACAAGAAAAACTAACGTCGTAACGACGCAACCCACCTTGGAATGGTAGAAAAATCAGGACAAATAGGTACCTTACATGCCAAATGCCAAATAAACACCTAAACTTTCCCACTTCCCTCTCGTCGTCAGCAGCACTATATCATACACTACTATGTATTTTGTAATGTTTTCTCCTGTTATACTATACCTACCTGTATTATTATTGTCGGCATAGACGGACGACGTCGACCAGCCCAAACCAAACCAAAACTACTACATACTACATATACGATGACGAATGGAAAAAAATACGAGATGGATAAAAGTTGTCCTAGTGCAATCATGTATAATGTAGAATGTGGAGAATAGAGCACAGGAGTTTAGTGGACCAGGAGATATTTTTATGCATACATCATATCCCTACAAAATGTAGGTAGGAGCAAGAGGAAACTGAGCTGAATGTGCACGAAATTGGTCAATTGACCTAATTTGTATACATGCAAATCGTTTCCTTACTCTTTACTCTACAATTTTTTTTTTACTCGACAAAAAATTACGACAACACATTTAACATAAATAGACGGGGAAACGATTCAACTTTCCACATTAGTGTGTATACAATGAACAACTTGAAAGTTGACAAATAAATACACTTATGTGTACATACTATTCAGCATGTATTATGCATAATATATAACTTTGAACACCTTTACAAATACAAATACAAACAAAATACATACCCGTATAAAATATAGTTCAGCATATACAAGATACACAGAGAGATAGATCAACACACCACACTACACACCAAAATGGAGTTGGAGTTAATCTTAACTATGTCCTTCCAAAAGTCTAATCTACCCACTACCCACAAAATACTAGAGACTCGAGACTTGAGACTATTCCCCTGTATACAATTCCACTTGAGCTTTTATGCTTTGGAAAATTTTGAATGTCAACTGTCAAATCATGCCAGTAATCAATAGAGAAAGTGATTATTCCACACAAAAAATCCCATTCCCTCAACATTCAACATACTTTCATATTCACTTTCTCTCATTCACCAACGACATTTATTGATTTTTTTCACATGTGAATCTCTTTCTACATTCTACACATTCACATTCTACGTAAATGTAGGTGGACAAAATAAAAAATAACATCAACTTTCTCCGGGTATTCATTCTGACATGTCCCATTTTGGAACAGCAGCAGCAGCTAACGAAGACATCATCATCATCATCATTCTTTTTTATTCAGCTAATTTTATACCTACACACATGTCTGTAAAAACAAACTTGTGTGTAGAGTGTAGAGTATAGTAAAAAGGAGAAATGCATGAATTGGTTCCAAATCTTGTCTGTTCTAGTTAAGCATACACAACACACAAAATATAGTATGAATGTAATACACTACTTACGTTCTTATATCAACATACAAAATACAAACATTCTGCACTGGACTATTTTACATTCAAGATTCAAAAGTACTTGAGGAAATTTCATATAACATACCCTCTCCACTTTCCATCCCTCACCTTTACACCATTACACAAGAACAAATCCAAACGGCATGAAGCTGGATGGTCTAGTGACCTTTGGGGAATCATTCTCTTTCATCGGATTGACGTATTCTAGTTTTACTAACGGCCCGTTTGGAATCCAACCCGAATCTAGTCAAATGTTCAGAACCAAACCCAAGCAAAGGAAAGGAAAGCAAAGAGAGCATCAAGAATAGGCTACAGGAGATTTACTCTGTCTGAATACTCATGCTCTCAGCATTTTAAAGGCTACGAGAATGAAGGAGAAGAAGGGAATGATACCGCCTGTCCCGTCTTCCACGACTTTGAACTTCTCCAGACAAATTACAAAAACTTTTATTCGTCTTATGTCTTATCAGGACTCTCAACAATCCTATCGGAATCAGACTTGTCTACTTATTTCACATTTAAATTTTGAACAACACTACTGAGATGATTTCAACTATTCAAAAGGGAGAGTGATTCCATTTATTGACTTTTGTTATAATAATTATTGCTATTAGTGAATGATTTCTCTTTCAATTACTTATGTAATGATCTAAATGTTTAGACACTTTACATGTTTTGAAATGACTCAACTCTCTTCTGTTCAAAATTCAAAATGCTCCCTAAAGATCATGCTTTACTTGTACAACACTTTAGTTTGCTACCTACGTTTGATTGGAATCAAACAACACGAACACGTAGCGAGAAATAAAAATGTGTTCTAGTATTATATATAGTATTATACTTTATACCTTGTGTATGTTCATTCCGCTTCGTCATTCAGATGTTTCTTTGTAAAAGTTGTAAAACTTGGACTGAAGTAAAAAAAAGAGAAGGTCCCGTTTCATTAACTAATCAATAAACATCTATATACTGACCTGCCAACGCTTTTCACATCTAATCATATCACATCATAACATGCATAATACTAATGTATTATAAGTATAATAAGCTTATACTAAGCAAAAGTTTATAAAGTACTACGCATATGAACATATTCACATAATGAGGATACTATTTCATTCAAATATCAAATACCAGTAAACACACATTTATAATACATATGTACATACCTACATGGATGCATGTTTACAGTAATTTCATGTAGATGCACATTACAACTTCTCACACTTACACCTTGCTCTATATACTCTCATACACGTATAATTTAACAATAATAGAATCTTTTGAAGAAAAAAATGTTCGCAAAGGGAAAGTTTACTTGTACATAATATATTGTACAGTTTGCAGTTGTAAGTCGTAAGGTAAAGGAGGAGCACAATTTGATATTTGATGGATTCATAAAATTTATTTATTTTTTTGTACAACCTTGTTATTCCGGACCCTGCTTTTCAAAAGGTGTAGAGTTTGGAATTCAGAGAAAGCATTTCAACTATACATGAGAGCCATTCTAGAGTCTAGATGAATAGTGTATAATATGTTAATGTAATTTCCCATGTAGCTTGGTATAATATGAGGTAGAATAAAAAGCACACTATTATAAACACAACTTACAACTTACTCTAGAATTACAACTAAATGCAGAATACAGAATGCAGACTGTATAGTCTATAGTCAGATGGAAAAATTATTCCAGAATTGAATGTATTTTTCAGCCTAAACGAATTTTTAAGCGTACTCATTCATCTTGCACAAACATAAATAAATACAATAAAGTGAAAGACTAGAGAACGCAGAGGCGAGGACATTTTCATTGCTAATTTTAGTACATTCTATTGTATTGCATATTGTTAATGGAATAGCTGCCGACGAACGAGTGACGATATATTCAACTTGAATAAATTGAATGTGAGCAATAATCATGCATGTATTTCAACACAGTATTTCTTCTTCGACGAGTAAGAATCCAAAAACAGTGCTATACAGTATACATTGTTGTAAACTGTATAAACAGTTTAACTTTCCATATGGAATCGGAAAAGGAATTAGAGATTGTAAACTGTAAGCTCACTAGAAAGATTTAGTAGGAGACGCATCCCGTACAAAACTTGAAGCAGTAGTCAGTATATCTCAGTAAATACTCAGTATACAAACGCATGTTTCTGTCCATTCCTACGTGAACAATGACAATCGGAACCTGCGAACAACCAATATTATACACATGGGTAACGGTTAGAGTTATGTAAAGAATTTCGAGTCATAATTTTTAAATCGAAAAAAGTGTATACATTTTTCAGGAAACGAATTAATTCCCAACTTGGAGCTGGGAGGGGTTCAAAGATGTTTTGATTTAGATCATGAATATTAAACGCATTTCGCATTTAAATTATTGGTTTTATTGTGTTGTGTTTTGCACAATCATCTAGAATTTTATGAGTTTTACCAAATTTGTAGTGTTTCGAAGAAACCTCGAATTTTGTGAAACCCGTTTGCCTGGTATAATCAAAAACTGGCAAATCCCGTCGAACTTGTACATTTCTACACTTCGAATTTGGATGACCCC
>JABASP010002119.1:0-22596 GCA_019776565.1 Sminthurinus signatus | reverse complement strand
TGACATGATACAGCAAGTTTTTATTGTGAGATGTGGGAGATTTGTGTGTATTGTATGTATTCAATATCCAGTATTTGTGTGTTTGTATATTTGTTGATTTGTATTCAAGAATGGTTGTGGATTTTACTCACAGCGTCACAGTTTTTGGTGGTTTTGACTTGAGGTTTTCCTTTCATACTCATGTCTCATGTCTGATACTCGTACTCGTACTCGTATCCCTATTCCATATTCATCCGAGTCCCAAGATACTGATAGGATATCCATTATTACTCCCTATTCATATTGGAAATTGAAATAGGAAATTTACATTTACATTTCCACTTTTCACATATTCGCCATGTCATTGTAGCGGGTAGAATTACATGAAGGGTGAAGCTTCAGCTCCCTGGTTCTTTCTCTTTTCCCTTTCTCCATCTCACTCTCTCTCTCTCTAAAGTCTATCAGTGTGAGTGTGAGTATAATATGAATCCTATCTATCTCCAACTCTCGGGACATTTCACCCAGTTGACAAGTATTAATCGTTGTATGCTCCATGTGCTGTTTACCATATTACATTGTATTCTACTAGTACATTACACATTGGGTTTTACGTGTGTGTGTGTATGTGTATACATATATATTAGATATATGAGAAGGAGTGAGGAGTGAGAATGAACTCCGTTATACTTACATTTCAAGTGTCAACAAGGAATAAATATTAATACATTATTAATCCCTAACATCATCAGTCATTTCCTTAACAATACAGGAATTGTATACACAACTATACCCAACTATTATTTACTCTATAAACACACATCTGCATTCTGTACTCTGTATTTTGTATTTTCTATGTTCACCTTTTTTAAGTTTATATGCATGGGTTTCTCCCAGTTTTTGTTTCGCTCAATATCCAATATCCAATACGTATATTATAAATTATAAACAACATGCAACATATATGATGACTTTTATCATGTAGATACGAATTGTATTTGATTTTTTGGTTACACTTCGCTATTATTATATCATTTCATATTTGCATATTTTCATTCAATTTGCTTCAGATTCATTTATGCATATCAATATCAATACCAATACCAATGCTCTTTACTCGTTATAGTATGTAGTAGTACAATACCATACAAGTATACTTACATGTTACATGTAATATGCAGATATGAGATACATATGAATGCCTTTTCTGATTTGACTTGAAACTGTGTAAACTAAAATCTACAACCTTTTTTCATTTCTTTTGTGGGCAATTACATGGTTTTCAAATGTAATCTTTAGAGCATATTGTATTCACGTCGTAGATAAAGTACATATTGAACTATATCTGTGTATCCAAAATCCAAAGAGTAGAGAAAATGTGCAAGGTATGGCCGATTGTCACTACTCCTGTACCCACTACTCACTACGCTTAGTGACGGTGAATAATAACAATGACACAAGAAAAAGAATGAGGAAAACCGTGGTCAAATTCCACATTGTGTTTTGAATTTCCTGAAGGTTTCACGGCTATTCAAATTTTGTACCGTCTTTTCTGAAATAATCTACATGCGTGTACCTTTAGTATCTACAATCTACAAATTATGTACGGCTATTGTAAATAATAATAATAATAATCGATCTTACTTGAGCCTACACAGAAGCACAATACAATAGCATCTTTACTAACTTATGTACAGATACTTGTTCCCAATATATGAACAACTTACATATACTTACTGTTCCCATTGTATGAGTCAAGTACTCATTCTAGAGTAATGAAGTGTACAGAATTGCTCTCTTTTATATTCATACTTGATGTATACAGTACACAGTACAGAGTATATTTATACACCCTATTATTTTGTGGATTGTGGAGAAGAAGGCGAAGGCATGTCTGATTCGTGGTAACAAGAGACAAGAGACTAACAGTAAGAAGTATAAGTGGTAAGTTGATGGATAATCTATTATAGATGGATAGATAGAAAGAAAGAAAATGGAATAGAATTTGAGGGCTTTGCCTCTGCCATTTGCAAGTAATGTTATATTTGTCAATTGTGCATACCTATACACTGCACGCTACACATTATACTCTATACACACACCAACACACCAACATCACCCCACAGATAGGCAAAAGGCACAACTAATACTCAATGTACCTTTTCGGGTCAAAGGTATTGAATACTGAATACTGAATACTTTTGAACAGCCTATAGTCTATAGACATGTAGTTTGTAGTTGTAGTTTTTGGTGCTGAATTGATTGCATTTCACCGACATGTTCTTCTAACTCATCGGGTTTGACCGTGCTATGTTGGTTTAGAGTTTAGAGTTTAGCATCTAGCATCTAGAATTGAATTCAGAGCTGAAAGAGAAAAAGGAATAAAGAATCAAGAAGCACGGAATACAGACAGAGACAGAGGAACTTTGTATTGTATTTCGTATTTCGTATGCATGCGGGCACCAGGCACCTACTCTTATTTGTAACTCTAGTTGTTAGCTATTATAATACATTACTGTATTGTGTATTGTACATACATAGACCCTGTCTCGCGTTGTCTGCATTATTCATGCATAAAATGAATGACCGAAGGTCCTTGCTTAACTGAAAGCTCATCTATAATGTCCAAAATTCTGCAGGAGGCTTTTACATTGTACATGTTTGTATGTATTCATCATGTATCTTGTATACCCATAACTTTTAATGTGTAGATAGTAGATAGTATATTATACTGTAGTAAACTTTTCAGATTTTGGATTTTGGTTCTGGCTGTGAATTGTTAATTCATTGTTGAATTGTGTGTGAACAATTGATATAGTTAAGGGCGGTTTGTTTCCTTCTCATCTTCAGGTCTTCCTTCCTTCTTCTCCTTGTCCTTTTTCATTTCCATCTCCATCTTTACCAACAGTACTCAATAGCCAATACTCAATGCTCAATACTCAATACCTCATATTATCGGTAGTAAATAAGGGTACGTGCCCATGCCATACAATATATATACAAACTATAAACTATACAAAATATAAACTACAAAGTACAGAGTACAGAATGCAGAATGACTGTGCTTCGTAGGAATAATAACATTACCATCAGCAATACAAATAATATAAAAAGGAAAACCCACCTCATTTCTCCTCCGTCTATACTTTTACATTTATTTATTTATTTCATTTCATTGATAAAAAAAGGAAAACTTATTGCCTCTAGACTGTACACTGTACAATGTACAATGTAGACTTTAATAGACTGTAAAGATCTTGTAGAGTTTTATAGTGATCAGGCTGGAATATTACATGTACATATAGGTTACTACTTGGAACTTGGAACTAGACTTGCCATTATAAATATATATGTATAGCTTCTACAAACATTGCAATATTCTTGATATTACATGTACAAACTACGACTACTGAACGACTATTGACTAGAAGTATATCTATATACTATATATATTACAGAGGTTTCCTTCCTGTGGCTCCTTTTCCAGCGAATACAAATACAAATAGTAGGCAAAGAAAAGACGAGTACAGGACTCTGTACAATGTACAAGAATGAGCATCTGAGAATACCTTATAGAAATGAGTACAAAATATAGTGAATAGGACAAATATAATACAAAACACAAAACTATGAAGTAGAACATGAACAAGTTGGAGTTCATTTTCGGTTTTCACATACAAGGAAAAAAGATGTAGTGGAATAAATAAAATGAACAACAAATGAAGTGCGCTCCTCTGTACTTCAAGCTTCAACTGCTATTCCTACTTACTTTGGTACAAAAGACTCTCAGAAAAGTACAAATCTTCATTATTCCTTTTCTGTTCAGTGTTCAATGTTCACTGTTCACTCTTTCTCTGTTGTTCAAATTATAATAAACGTGCATACATACTCTGAACTCTGAACTGTACATGTGCTGTACTGTCCTGTCTTTCTGCTGTATGTATTGATACACAATATTTATGAGTTTGGAGAGGCGATTCTTATTTTGTATGATTTATTATATACATAATATCAGGACCACTTTGCACCAAGAGCTGTACATATTACATATTATATAGATGTAATGTATGCATCAATATTCTGTCCTTTATCTGTGAAGAAATCCACGGATATGCTTAAGGTTTGGTGATCCTATAATTCCTAAATCTTATTATTGTGATTTTCTACATCAAAAAATAAAGTAGACAAGCTTGTTGCTTCTCCTTGTTCTTTTCAGGAGGTTCAGTTTGGCTTATCATAATTCTGTGTAGTCAACGATGAAAAGAACAAGAAAACATACATACACATGATAATGGACATTAAATAAAAGAGCACACATGGAACAAAACAAAGATCAAGTACTTACACAAATACAATGTACACTATACACTGTACAATGTACATTGACTACCTTGTCATGCCTTGTCTTAGCTGATAGTTCATTCATTCGTGTACTTTGTTTTTCTTGTGCTTTTCCATCCAAAACCTACAGTACTTGTGTATTGTGTACTTCTTTGAGGTGGTTAGACATATTTATTTATGTTTTTGGTTCCCTTCAGATTCTGAAACTATGGAAAATCATAACAAGAGAACCTACCTTCCTAACTACTAACTTTTTCATACTTTATAGGCTATATCTGTAGGCATAATATATCATACATCCTACAGCTTCATCGGATTATAAGATACCTCTTCGATATTTGTAAATGGTAAATGTGTATGCGTCAATGTCCGCTGATGTCTACTGTCTGCTGTCTATTATTCATTATTCATCTGTCAGTGATGGTTCAACTATGCATAATAACCAATCACCATCATCAAAAAGGTATATGTACAATGTACATTGTATATTGTACATGTTTCATGCAAATCCTCATGCTTTTCAATTTTTGAAAGTTTACATATATTTCTAATAAAGATGTTTAACGTGCACGCAATGTTTATGTATATTTTACATGCAGTATGCAGGTACTTTTAATGCTTAAAATTTAAGACTGACAGCTCACCACGACAGAGTCCGTTCCAGTTCATAGGCTATGGAAAATGGAAAGTGAGAAAATTCCTTAAACTCCCTTTTGTGGAGCCTTGGATCTCGGTTCCTACTTTTTATATTTTACCTAAATAAAAGTATTATTTATCTTTGGCTAGTTTAATGAATCCTTTGTCTATCTGCTTCATTTAATTAGTCCATTGTATTGAAGGTTTCAAAGAATCTACAATCTACAGTATTCAATGGCCAACATCCAGTTCCCTGTTGTCCAGTTAAACGACCTCACCTTTAAATAAAATGTAATGTATTTTTGGTTCTATTTACTTTTGGTATCTGGTATCTTCTTTTTTTTATTTTGTGAATTGTGACTCGTGTGTTATATAATAATAATAATACGTACATGAATAATGTACTATTCTTTGCTCTTGCGACATGATATTATGTTTAATGTTCAGGGCATGAGCCGTTGTATAATGTATGAGGAGTGAGGAGTATTCACTGTTCACTGTTCAGCCTGCACCAGATTGATGGTCCAGTATTCAGAATTCAAATAAAGGAAGAATGAAAGAACAAGAGCGAGAACAAGATCCGTGATTTGTGATTCATGATTCATGATGTATGTTGTATAATGTGTAAGTTTGAGAAAGATGGACTAAAGTACCAGAACCCAGAACCAGCTTGCGTCGTCTTCATTCTTCATTCCGTGTTCTTTCTCTGTCTCTTGTCCTCCCTCAATGGACGCTCAACGCTCAAGCCCCGAAATCCACTATTCATCCAGGAAGAGTTTCTTTTGTCACAGCTCACACAGCAAACAACACAAAACACAACTAGTAGTCCATTTCAGATTTCAAATTCCCTTTCACCTCTCCTTGTACACGGAATACGAAATACATTATATGTACAATGTACAATGTACATGTGTCAGGCTCCATTTCAGTTTCTTGCTTTTAATGAATGACCATTGACTAACCTTATTCTTCTTTCTCTTCTACTTCTTTGCTCCTCAGCATGGATACTCAATACTCAAAACTCATAATATAATGTGAATGGGGTGTACATTGTACATTGTACAGTGTACTATAATTTAAACTACAGTCAAAAGTCAGAAAAAGGAAGCAACTGCTCTTTGAGGTTGATAAGTGTTATTCTATTTGTATCAGGCAAAAATCCTATGCGTACATATATAATTTTATATTCGTATACACACTGGACAAAGTTCTCCAGATCCATTTCTTTTGAACCTCTTGAAAGCTTGCACCTTTCCCTAACTCCTTTTTTCAAATTCTTGGAAATATTTATCCAAGTATATTATTATTTATTATTTGGATCTTTGATCTTTACTTCTAATTCCTGATTTCCTAGTTAATTCTCATGGTTTTTGATGGGTTTGTGCAGATGTACTTAACTTTTAACTCGTGGAGGAGTATCTAGGGAAAACTCAAATTTAAATGAGAGCACCAACAATTCACCAATTCACACATTTCCTCTTTCAGGTTAAGTCGGGCAATCAATTTGTAATCACGGTGGAATTAATGATGACGCAGTCACGCGGCAGGACATTTGACATTTACTTCTTTGTGTGCTTGTATTTGTCCCGTTTTTAGATTGTTATGTGGCGTGGGCCCTGTGCGCTGGATTTAAATTGATGGCTGTTTTTAGATTTGCAACGCAGTTTCCTATTCCCTTGACCCATTACTTCTATGAACTCACAAAGTAGGAAATGAATAAATTATAAATCAAAGAATCCTTACAACTCACAACCTACAACAACAAAGGATCAAAGAGGAACAATTTGACAATCTGAAAATCTGCAATCTCAATTACACATTTCTATTAAGCAAGTCCTTTGATCAAAGTGCCCTGAGCTCCTTAAGAAAGTTACCTAAGTGTTATTATTCTTTCTTTCTTTCTTCAGTTTATGTAAGTGTACCATGTCCAAGCTGGAGTATGAACAATGAACAATGAACAAGAAGCAGCATAGAGCATAGGGAATATGCACTCATGTTTTGTCTTGTTTGTGCCTTGATCATGCATAGAACAAGATTGAAATGTAATACATTACACATAAATTACAAATGACAAATAATACAGATATGATGTGCAAAGTACACTCCAAAGCTTGAGAATTTCCAAGAGAACAAAGGCCAATAACCTGGAACATGAAGTATGGAACAAAAAAAGTGTGGATCAAAAGGATCATATACATGTGTACCATTTAAATTGTAGATTGTACATTTGACATTGTACATCTTTCCCTTATCCGTATTCGATGAAAATATTGCCAATTCTGCTATCTGCTACCGAGAATGATGACGAGGGAAATGTAGTTTGTCTTTCATCTCATAGGGATACGTTTATTATGTACATATTAAGTTTTATATTTTTTTATATCGTTCAAGTCAATCATTTGTAACTTGTAACGTGTTACGCGTATATTGTACATGTCAAATAGGGAATAGGCTTTCTCTACGAGTTTTTTTCCCATTACTGACGCACTGATGTAAAATATAATAGGATGGTATTGAATGACAAGGCAGAAGAGATGAAAGTTTTATCGATTCTCAAATAGACCAGGGACATAAAACACAACACACATTGTATGTTATGTACAATGTACAACCAAAGAGACGAAATGCAGGTGAATTCTCTATTTTTACAACACAAAACACAAACTTCCTCCATCAACAATGTCGTCATAGTACTGTGTAGATATACATATAAAATAGATTTCAAATGCATAATATTATAAAGCTTTATAATTTGTAATGCAGGAAATTGTGTGGTTTAGGCTGTAGTTAATTCTTGAACAAAAATAATTCCCAAATGTAATAGTTGTTTAGAACAGAAATAATTAAACCGAGCTCATTTTTATTAGTCCAAATTATAAATGTATGAATGGTCGCCTACATTTATTTTATTTGTACCATGCTGCTGAAAATATTCATTTTTACACAAGCAATTTTGAACTAAATTACAATTATTATAGTGCTGGGTTAAAGAGCTAGCTGCAATTTTATTTATATTCAAAATTTAAATAAAATTGATGCATATTTCCAACTTTTGTAGTGCTGTTGCATGAGTTGGAGAAAAAAGAATGGGAACAGAATAATAGGAATAATTATTATATAAGTTTGCTGTTCATGTTGTAGAGACTGTTGGTTTAGTTTTAGTTTTTAGCTGTTTCACTGCTCCTGTGTTGACTGACGAGCTATCAGTATGAGCATGGGTTCATGGATTCATGGATGGTGGAGGCTGAAGGCAAGAGGCAAGGCAAGGCAAGGCAGAGCAAGTCACGGTTAATGGTGAGACAGAGGCATTGCAGTGTAGCTCGGTACGGTTTGGCTGTACACTGTACACTGCAAGATTTCCTCGGCTCTATTTGGGCACAAAAATATTGTTCTTTCATAAGGAGTATCAAGTTTCCATTCCATCTGTCTAGTTTCCTCTCCTGATATTTGATATGCTTCCATGGTCGATGGTTGATGGTTGAAATGTACAACGTCTTCTCTTCTTTTTGCTGGATCCACCATTCACCATCCAACATCCATCCATCCATCCAAGTAATAATACAGCATTTTACTCTGGGTTCAGAGTATGTGTCTCTCTGAGTAGTAGCAGCTAATGTACATAAGTACATTTCATGTCATTTACATATTGCAAGTTACTCACTTCTCACATATGTACATATGTATGTATGCATGTAAGTGGACGTAAAAGAAAAGCATAAGCTTTTTTGGAGGTAGACATAATAATATTTGTTACACAACACAGTTTAGTCTATACAAATATGTGAACCTTGTGTCGTTAAGCAAGTATGTATGTGGAGGACGAGACTAACTAACACCCCTTCGGATTCGGTTCCATCTCCTCGGTTCAGTCAGTCAGTTCAAATTCAGCAGTTTCAACTTGCTTACTTGTACTTGTCTATACCTCATTCCTCATGCTATCAACTACTATGTACTCCATGTTTTTAATTTCATTTCATTACTATTTATTCTACAGTTTTCCAAAATTTTATTTGGAATAATAACGATTGCTCTAAAATTATTTCCACCTCGAGATACTGGCATTGTGGAAATTCTGCAGACTGTCAAAGTAGATACAAACAAATTGTTAAAAGAAAATAGATAAAAATGACATCTCTAGAGTTTCCTTCCTTTTTGCCATCTTTGTATATTGAATATTAAATACATGGTAGTATTTGTCCTAGTATAGTTTCTCTTTGTTTCTCTCTTCCTCTGGTTGTCTCTTTTTTCAAGTTTTCAAGTGACCGTGCATTGAGAAAAATGAATACATACATGTGTATTCGGGGCTACTTGAATGTTTTTTATTTGGATTTGTACTGTCATTCATTGGACGGGATGGGATGGTTTGGTTTAGTTTGGTTTGGGTTGAAACTGTTGGAAATAAAGCATACACATAAAGCATACGAGTACATATTATGTCTGTGTGTACTTACTGAAATTCATGTTTTGTATTCTGGAGTAGTCGTCGTTTTCCTGGAGACAGTGAGGGTTCTCATCGAGAGACTTGAAGACTTGAAGACTCAAAGACTCAAAGACTCAAAACTCCAAACTCAAAGCTCAAAACTGTGGGAGGTCTTATGAGCCATTGTTGTTGAGCTCAAAGATATTTGTTTTTACAGTTAGAACCGCGCGATGACTTCTTCTTTTTGCTTTCCCTATGGGTTTAAATGACACTCTACACTCTACAACACATACTTGCATACAAACATACGTACATACGTACATACGTACATACAACCTCCTCCTCTGGTTACGTGTCCACATCCAAAATTTTGTGCAATTCGATAGCATATGTATACGAACGTGTAGGATCCAAGTGTGACATATCATCTTCCCTCATATGGGTAATGTGTAATGTGTGTATGTGTGTGTGAGTGAGGGATCTTTGAGGTAAATGTAGACGACAAGTGTCGTTCTCCTAACAAAATAATAGCGATTCATAATATGATGCACTATGCACTGTGCACTGTACACTGTATAGTTTTCTACAACATAATATTACATAAAATAAACACTGATGACAAAATATTACAAGCTTATACTGTAAAGATATAGGTATATAGATAGTAGATAAATACAGATAGTCATATGAGCTGAATATGAGAGTCATGTAAAGTATTATTGGTATCTCTACACTGACATTGAACTAAATACTAAATACTAAAAACTAAAAATGTTACTACTATACAACCATAGTGTACAATATATATTTGACACATGAAATCTTAGTACTGACTAAATATCCTGTTTCAATTAATCTCACATCAACAATCTACAAACTATAAACTACAAACTACACTTTACTCTTGTTGCAAGTTGCAAGTTGCAAGTAAAAACAAAAAGAATAATGTTTCATTCATTCAGTGAGTCGGCGGTGGATTATCCTTTGACGTTTGGACGTTTTGATTTTTGTCTCCCAGCTCCCAGCTAATTTTACAAACACCCGATCCATTTTATAATTTAATGCTTTGGAATTCTTTTACAGTAACATATAATGTACATCTCGTATCAAATTAATCATTTTATACTCATATTTAATTTGATGTAATTTAAGATTCGTGATAGTGCAACAGAGTTTAACAATGTTTAACCTAATCGGACTCGAGCTCGGATTCGGGCTCGACTCAAATTATTGTTATTTGAGTAAAATGTTTCAATATTTTGAAAATAAATACTTTCTAAGAGGCATTTGACACATTTATCTGTATTCTGTTTTCCATTTTCAAGAAAAGGTTAGAGAATGGAGAAGCAGTGACAATTTTCGCAAGTTAATCTGACTGGTGTTATATTTAAAATCCAAATCCAAGATCTGTTGTCGGATGAAAAGTAACCATTGTGCATGATATAGCTACATAATATATAATATATTATGTACATCATCTACATAGAATAAATATGCATAATATAATGTGTAGAGTGTAGATGTATGAGCTGTGAGTCAATAGTCCATACGCTTGTATGAGAAACAGGAAGGCATGGAAAATAAATAAAAACCAGTGAGTGTCGAGTTTCTTAAAACTACATAAATTCTCTCACTTGAGAGACTTGAGACTTTAGACTTGAGAGTTTATGCAGACCAAACGGTATTTTGAGTCTCGACGATTGAAACAACAACAGCATTTTTCTTCTTAAAAACAAACGGGTGGGAATTTCTCTGAAGATCCATTCATTGAACAAAAATACATAGTAACTGGTGCAGTCTTATGGTTCTACAAGTATCCCATGTATAATATAATACGTAATAATATATGTATTATGTAGTAATGTAGTATGTGCATTACGAAATGGGACAAAATACGTTCATGATATCGACTAGGAAATTCTATACCCCAGTTCGATACATATTTGTTATTTGTGCACGGACTATACTAGATACTAGTATTACAAAACATACATATTGGAGGCGTACATTGCATATTGTACTCATTACACATTACACATACAAACTGTAGGAAATTCCTGTCTATATGTAATATGTAAACGTGTATATGATCTACAACTTTTTATTTGGATGCATGTACAATGTACAATGTACATAAAGTTTGACACCCTACCACTATTCATGGAAAAAAGGAAATTAGTCCCAAAAACACACATAATGTTTTTCAAATATACTTAAATAAGTCAAAGGGACTTTGTCAAAGAAAGAAAGTCTTTATGTCTTTTATTGACTTTATATTGTTTTGAACACAGTGGATGAGTGTCTGAGGAACAAACCTAAATTGTCCATCATAAAAATACTACATATATATACTACGAAAAAGTTTATCCGAGAAACTCTACTTGTGTAACATATTTTCTGAATCTGGTTTTATAATATTATTTAGATTTGGGACTTTAGATTTTAGATTGTTTTCATTTTTGTAAATGATACGACACATCTAAAATAGGGTACATTGTAGATTGTAGATTGTAGATGTGTGTGGTAATGTATTTTACAGTATTGTTTTTTTCAGTAGGTACAAGGTACATACTACATACATGTACATCTGTTGTGGGCTTTTTCCACGGTACTTGGAACTTGAAACTTGGAACATGGAATAATATTACCCGCTAAATGGTCTTTATTGAAATATTGAAAGTCTGAAAACTATTAAGATAAGGGGATGAACATTGAGCATTGAGTAGTAAGCAGTTTTTACATTAGTTTTTAATGTGATATTTACCCTTTTAATTGTGTCATAATGTCTGAGAAAAATTCTGGGAGCCTATCTATTTTGAGCTTAATTGTTGTGTATTGTCTCATAAATTTATTAAAAAATCAAGATCCTTAGAACTCAGGAGCATGTGAAAAAGTTTCATTTTTCTCAAAAGTCAAAACTCAAAACATTTAGCATAAAGCATAAAGCATAAGCAAAAGCCATAATGTACATGATGCACCTACAATGTACACACTGGAGACTGGAGACAAAACCTAAAAAGCAGAAGCTGAAGAAAAGGGAGCTTCCCCTGATAAAAGCGAGTAGAGTTAAAGTCAAAAAATGAGTAAAGTATAAAGAAGGGCTTTGGGAAAGGTCAAGTGTCTTCATTTTCATCTTCTCGTCTTTTCCTTTTCTTTTTCTTCTCAAAGCCAAAAGTGTTGACGATAATGGTATTTTCATGAGTTTCAACAAGTTTATACTCACTTTTACTATAGGAGTATTACCCATTACCCATGTGATATGTCTACAGTGTACAGTGAGCAGTGTACATTGTACATTGTACATTGTATGCCAAGCTTCAGAAGAATATGTTAAGGACAGAACAACGGCATTGACAGCGACAGTAAGACATGTAAAGGCTTCTACATTCCCAATGCACAGTGGCTTCTGGCTTCCAAGAGTTCCGAACAAAGAGCATACATGTGAACTGTACACAGAGACGTACTGGTAAAGACATACATAATACATAATACTACAAGTATACGAACAAACACACGTACATTATGACATAAATTAAAGGGAAAATAAGGGACAGTTTTATTTAAACTTAGTTTATGGTATACATTCAAAAGTCATATTCCACTCTAAGTTTACTCCAAGATTGTTGGATAATATTATGTGTTTTGTATAATGCGAAGGATGGATGAGTAGATGGTAGATGGTAGATAGAAAGATATAAAAGATGGAAGAAAAGTAGCAGAGGTTCAACATTCAACATGTAACATGTGTGTTTAATGTTTAATGTATTTCTAATACTGTATTAAAAATAGTTATAATAAAAAAAAAGTCAGAGGAGTATCCCTTGTATGAATAGACTTTGTACTGTATATTGCATATTACATACTGTAGACTGTAGACTGTAGACGGTGAATGAATACGATACATTACATTATTTAGCATTATGAAACACCACAAAAAGATGTGTGAACATCCACGCTTGAAATCACATAATCACAATTCACAATCATACACAAAACGCAGCGAATGAAATGAGCAACTGAGGCAAGTATCCACGTACGTTGTACAATATAAATAAGCAGACAAATGCAACAAGACATTCCAAGTCAAATGTCCAAAAGAAATTCCCCTTTGTCTCCTTGTCAGCATCTGAATAGAAATCAACAATTCCGTATTCTTTTCTGACAGCCGAGCTCCACTCGGATTCTGATACGATAACCAACCAACTAACAAGTCTTCAAAGTCACCACCACCAAGTGACATGAAAAAAACCACCAGTAGGACGTGTAATACTTGTATGTAGACAGTAGAATGTAGAACGAACCCTTACATGCTCTTTGTACTCCTATTTTCATGTAAGTAGGTACTTTTGATTCTTGATTCCATTCCATTTCCTCTTGAATCTTGACTTTATCTACAAACACACAATTATACCCATTTATAATTCATATCGCACTCTTTCACCTTGCGATCCTCAGTGACTCTTGTACTCTTGTCTTGTGTCTGTTTTTTTTTTAATTTTTTAAGGTGACTTTTGTCAAAAAAGAGAGAAGCGGCTCAAAATAGCATGTAAGTTGTAGGTTTGTTGTTATTGCTACCGTACATTATAATTTATAATTTAGAAAATTTAAGAGGTGAAATTGTAAAATAAAGGTGAAAAGTAAAAAAAGATCCTGCTTTTTACAGTATTTTTTTTTATTAAAAGACTTTTAAAAAACGTGAAAAACTCCTAGTCCCTTTGTGTATATTGTTTGTGGTATATGCCCATTTCATTTTGACTGTTTTGAACTTTGAAATTCCGTTGCTTGAGAAAGAAAATCCTGAATCGTGAATGTGTCTTTATTATGCATTGTTACTAGTGTATCTACTATGTACCGCATAAAAAAAGGATAACTCAATAGTTGGTTGGTAACTCTTGGATGTAGATCATTTTTTTTATTGAAATTGAATAAAAGTTGATACACAATGCACAACACACAACAGACTGAATACTGAACACTGAATGCATTCTGTCCAAAGTCTAACCTACAAGAAAATCACATCATGGATATAAAATAAGATATAAAATATAGACAGATATAGAATACAGAAAGCTCAAGATAGATAAGTGTACTAAATAAATGTAATAGGGTAAAAAGTCAAAATAGGGGAATATGGGAGAGGAATTATAAAAAGGGCTGTCTCTTGCATCATGCCCATTTACCACTTACAGCACCGTACAGAAATGTCTACATGTCATCATAACATGAGAGAAGAAAGGAGGAAAAAGAGGAGCGAGCAATGAGCAATGAGCGAGGAATTCACAAGTTTTTTTTGGGATTTTGGATTTGTGATCAGAAAAGAATGTTTAATACTCATGTTGGTATTTTTGTGGTCCACGGTGGTGTTGTACAATGTACATTGTACATTTTACATATACATATTTGTAGTATTGAGTATTGGGAAAGCATCAATTGATTAATGCTGGCACCAGCCCCCCGACCGAATGGGACAATGCTCGATGTTGTGATCAATGTTTGTAGATAGTTGTAGCTTTCCCTGTTTTCTCCCAAATCCTAACCAATTTCCCCTATAACGTGTAACAGACATGGAGCTTTATTTCTATTACTTTTGGTAGTACTGATGCAAATAGTGGGCCAAAAGATATTCAGTATCCTCAAAATAAATGTAGTGCTGTATTATTACTATACTTTACACATGTGTACTCCTAGGGAATGAATAACAATATTACATGTACATAATATATTTATATTATATGTTCGGCGTCGTATTATGGTTTTGGGAATGTACAATTTTTGAAAATCTCTATTGTGACAATTGTATGTGTTTCTGTATGGGACTATTGTTGGTTTTTATAAAGTTTGAAGGATCTGTATTTTGGATATTGGGTACATTCAAGTGCATTCCGGTCATTGTGTATCATAGTTTGTGGTAACATCATATTTCACATGGATTTCTTTCTTTCACTACATGTGTACATATTTCACCAATACACATACATACTCCTCTCTCTCTCTCTCTCTCTTTCATCCTTTCTTTTTTTATTGTCTACATTGTACGGATTATTGGGTTCGTTTGTTACACAGAGAGTCTTTATGATTGTTCCACGCATCAAGAGTTATGTGATCTATAGCTTTATTACTTATTATTTATTATTTATCTACGATATTATACCGATTATACACTTTCATTATTTATGTCAGTTTCTAGTCTCCCCACAAACATTCATTGTGCATTGACATTGTACGTATTTATCTAGTACATGATATTCTTCTTCATACTACATTTTTATCCTTTCTAGTCATGTATTTGGTCACAAGACGCTGATTTTTATTGCCATTTCTGGTTTCTCACAAACAACTCATTTTATCGGCATCGACATTTTCCTTCTCAAAATTTTTACCAACTAACAACAAAAGTTTTTTTTTGAATCATGATCTAAGTCTTTTTTCTTACAATTTTTTTTGATAAATTGTTTTTATTGTTGTTATAAATAAATTGTCATTTTATTGTCTTTAGGTATAAGTTTTCGAGAAGTTTGGAGATTCGCTTCAAATTTGGTACTGCTATGATGCGCAAGCAAATAGATAATGAAGCAAATCTGCTGTTTGATTGTCCATAGACTATAGAAATAAATTCAGGAAGACACGTGTATTTAAGAACATTACATGCATAATATATTTGTTGTCCACCTCTGAAAATAGGTAAAACTTTTACTGGACAACTTGTAGTGTAAAAAGTTTAAAAAAAGGGTAGGATAGGACAGGAAAAATATAAACAAACAAAAAAACAGATGATAACATGATAGAAAACAGTAACTTTAATACAAACACGTGTTCGACGGATAAACAAGGACCAAGGACGTGTATTCTGATAAGAGATATTATACTCAGAGAAATGTAGGGATGGAATGGTACATAAAGAGAGGACGGACACTGTCCCTGTCCCATTGTACAATACAAAATACAAATGAAAGGGACACTTTTCCTAAAAAAAAAAGTGTCCTCCTGGACCACAAGAAGAAGGTAGCATAAGAAAGTATAACATGTATTGTCCACCAAAAGATACATTAGATACTAGGTATTAAATTTTAAGTGTACTGTAGACCATCTCTATGTTTTGTTCTTTTTTCTATACGCACACGGTTATACAGTTTTACACAGTTGTTGGAATTTAAAGGTATTATATATATATGCAACATGTAATAATATGGGAATCTTGATCATTTATCTACCATTTCCCTACCTTGTGCCAACTCCATATCTTTGCCCTTTGATAAATTAGTTTGGGCAATAGAGCCAAATGACAAATGATGAAACATTTTTACTTGACACCTTCACAAATTTCTGCTGATATCGTGCACAATCCGTCCAACTTCAACTCCAATTCTAGCAACCGGTATTCCTCTTAACTCTTACCATAACTTTTACCTTAGAGCTTAGCATACAACACATGAGTAACCTGAACCATAATTTCTTCTAGTGTCACAAAGTAAGTATATATGTATATGTGTATAATGTATAAGTATACCTCTTGTTTTCTTTTCTTACTCATGTTATCTTTCGATTTAGATCTGGATTCTGGATAGAGAAAAAAAAAGAATGGTTGTTGTTTTTGTTTATTCTAAATTCTAACCCGTATCAAGTCCAACAAATAAGAGCTGAAGCTGAACTCAACATTAAATAATCTTTATCATTATAATTATCAGATATACTTTTAGGATTTGATTTCTGTCACGTATCACTTACATTTTATCATCTCTGACCACAAATGTTTTTTTTCTATTTTGGGAATGAGAAAATTGGAATTTTTTATATACATGTGTGTACACACATGAATGATAATATAGGGAAATATTTTTACTGCTGTTTTCCTCGAGAACCTAGAATAGAAATTTCATCATATATATACGTACTTATGTAAAAAAAAATATACAAAAATGTCTTTATTTATGTCAATTATTTTTTTCCTTTCCTACTTTTTTGTATCAAGTATTTAGACTTTTTGATAAAAATAGCTATAGCCTTAATGTTTTTTTTATTTCTAAAAATTAAAGTTTTACATAATACACGTGTGTACATATAATTATTCAAAATTCACATGTGTATAGTAAAAATAACCATCTACCGTCCACCATACACGAATGGCAATTATTATTAAAAAGATCAATCTATTTTCAATTACTCTGATTTTATCCCATTCCAAAAGCCTACACTTTTCTAATTTGTAACCTGTAATCTTCCATTGTAACGCATGGTGTACTCGTGATAAAACATAATTACACCTTAAAGTCGTTCAGAGTAATTATACAATGAAGGAAAAAAGGAATGATAATAATAATAATAACAGGAGTAATACTAATAATTATATAGCAATGGCATGTATCATGGTTAAATCAGAAGTTTGAGTTGGAGCTGAAGATTAATGAGACTGCTACCTTCTCCCAGCAGCCAACTTTTAACAAAAACACTTCAGTCCTTATTAAATATATATTAAAAGAAGCATAATACATTATACCTATTACTTACTACCATGATACATGTGTCAGTAATTTAACTGTAATAAAAACATTGAGATGAGGTCATTGATAAAATTTCAAAATGACGATTCGAAAAATATGGATAAGAAAAAAAAAATTAAATCAACCCAGAATCAGTCCACATTTAACATGTGAGAAAAATATACCTGGTAGCAACAACTTTGTGTGTGTAACTTTTAAGACAAGTTCTCAATGCATGTTAAGAAGTCCTTTAGAGATTTTATGGATTTTACTCTCATGGCTTTGAATCATGTATAATATATAGATAATATACATATGTAACTACTTATCCTAGCAACTAGAAATAGACTCAAAGTTTATAAAAGAAAAGGATACATAATATTATGTGTACATATAATCTGTGTGTAAACATACAAAAAAAGAAAAAACAATAACGATTAAGTGAGTAACAAGTTTGAAATGAAAAGGTAAGGCGTGAGGTATTTAAGTATTAGAGACCATTGTCGATTTTTTTCCATGTTTGATTTAATAAAGTGTGAGAATATATATATATAATGTGTACACTAGTTAGGTGCATACATGTATAAAGTATAGACGAACAATCTTGTTCTGTACATACAACTGTATATGTATGTATGTGTATATATACGTTATGAGTCAGTGTTGAGCCTTTTGTTAGTCATAATATTATTATTATTATTATCAAGATAAGACAAAAGATTATGATTCCGGAAAACAGAGGCCTTTTTGCTTTTTGGTAGAATTGATAAATGACCATTTTCCGCATTAGAAAATTACAGTTATCAACGTTTAGTGGACAGAAGAAACGAGAGAAATAATGTTTGATTAGAGTAGAGCAATCAAAAAACTTCCCGTGCTTGGCTTGTTGTTTGGTGGTGGTCCCATTGTATTGTTACAAGCATATGTTATGTTATGTTATTTTACCAGCAGTTTCAACATGATGTAGTGTATCCACACATGAAAACACGCTTCTTCTGTGTGTGTGTTCCACCATCCACAATCCACAATCCACAGTGCCAGTGATAGTAATAACAATTATAATGCGTATACATAGGTACATAGTGCATAGATATACGTGAATCGTTAAGGGATCAAAGCCATGGAATCGACGTTCGACAGCCGCGGTGACTATACATAACCTGCCGAAAGCACCATTCAACCATTCACCATTATGATAAGCCTTTCTGTTCTGTGTGAAGTCTAATTGAAATGAGAATTTATGACCGCTAATTGACGCCTTTCATTCTCGCCTTTTTTTAACAAAAACTCCACGTCTGCTCCCTCTCCTATCTCTATCACTATTAGTCTTATATGTGTTATGTGTTATGAGTGTGTATTGTGTATATTGCTCTCTTTGGTTCTTCGATGGCGGTGAGATTCTTAGATTCACATGAACTGTTAAATACATAAGTACATGTATGTATGGAGTATGGAGCATCTATGAATTAATACCGAGTTGCCGATAGGTAAAAAAAGAAGCTTTCGGTCTTTGGTTAGATCAGCTCCGTGTCCAAACTTTTCACTTGACGAACTCTTTTAATAATCCTTGTTATAAAACAATTTCATGTACACCGTACACAATACACAACTCAAAAATTCTCAGTAGCAAAAAAAAACAAGAGTCGCTTGCCGCTGTCTTTTTCAAATGTTTCAGGCATTAACATTTCCAAACCACTTAAGTGTCATATCAACATGTATGTGTATGTGGATTCTCTGTTTTTACTGTTTTCAGTTCTCAGCCACTAAATGTAAATTAAAGCTTTATGCTATTTTCATCATACATTTTGATCGATGGTCTCACAAAAGTTAAACTCCAACTTCCCTTTGTAAATGGTATAAAGTTTAAAATGTTCTAGTGAATAGATTTCAAATATCAGAAATACTAAAAGTGAATACTGAATACTGACGGATATCACGGGTTTGCTTAATTTGTAATTCATAAACAATAAGCATATTCAAAGCCCAGAGCTTAAAATAGGCCTCTATTTTGGGCTTTACACTTCGGGTAATTTTTAGTACAGTACAAAGGTGTATAATCTATGATTCAAAATTAAGAAACAATTAATGTAAAAATTAAACAAAAGCGTGTTTCTACTTATTTAAGCCTCCGCGTAAAACGTAGAAACAGAAATAATAAAAACCCTGCACATGAATTCTAGGGAAATTGTTTCATAAAGTTCATGATATAAATACATAAAACCAACCAAAAGTGTTACATGTAAAAGTGTACTTAAAAAATATCGGTTTTCCGAGGCAAGAGAGACGAAAGACGTAATTTTTGTATGATATTGATATTGCGTTTTTATTATTACGGTATTGCAGATCATAACTTATAACAACTTGTATTTTCTATTTACTCTGATGTCAACAAATCACGCAAAATCATGTTCAATGTAAATATCATAAAATTCTGAAAGTTGATCAGTGATGGCTAATCCACTTATTCATTTCCCTTTTGTAAAAAATTCTGTAGACAAACTGCATACTACAAAAGCCGTTCTGAGCACTTTTGATTCAGAAGCAAATCTTACATATTTATGTAGAAATTCAATCAACAAGCTACAAACTACGCTATCTTTCAACCCTTCAACTTTATTTCCTATATCTTGATTTTTTTTCTGTAAACATCACAGTCAATTTAATTTGATTCTTGTTGAATACTTTTCCATTTTATATAAAAATTGTGCCATAGACCACCACGTTCAATGAGTACAAAATTAGGAAATGCTAGAAATTTTAGTACATAGTAAAATCCTGTTCGGATTGCATAAATATCCAACACCATGTGTAATTTTTGTTTCTGAGTACAAAAAACCGCTTTCTATATTCTGCTTTCACCCATAGCTCTTCAGAGTTGATGTTTTTGAGTTCTTCAAATTTTGACTTTACGAAACATCAGCTCAGGACTCAGGACGAATGATTACACAATTCGAGTTCCCGGTCATTTAAAGCTGAAATGATTGAAGTGATACTCGAAACTCGAAAGTATGTTTTGCGCTCTCCATCTGGATGAAAGGCCGATCAATTTGCTAGATCCATCGACGATGGAGTATTGTAATACGTAGATACATTATGCCGTCCGTTTTTTCCCGATAGCTGATAAGGTGATTGAGTATTGAGACGATTTTCTGATTTGAAATCAGATAGATTGCCTTGTGTGGATTCTACCACCTCGTAAGTGTACAGTGTACAGTATAAAAAGGTAAAATGTACAATGTACAGTGAGATGTAAGTAGGCACGTAGTAAGAACCAAATCAAATCATCTGCGTACATTTGCATAATATCTTTAGAAGCCAAAATCCATCGTGTTTTTTTACTTTTTTAAATACACACGGTAGGAAAATGACTTTAATTCGAATTTATCTAGCGATTCAAGTATATGCATATAGTACATAACGTGTACTATGTACATTATATAGTAACTCTCATAATATAGTTTATATTTTATAACTTTTCACTTTTCATTGTCTTTTTTTACTACCATACTGATATTTTACTTTTATGCAAGTAGAAATTCTATAATCTGTAATATTCAAACGAAAATTTTGGAAGATAATATTTTTCATGTATATTGTATATACACACGTAGGTTAATATATGGAGTATGCACGAATTGAACAGTTTATTATGTTGTAGACTTATTACTTATTAACATATAGTTCACAGTTGGTATACTGATATACATATCTAATATCTAAGTATGAAGTGGATGTAAAACAGCAGGCAGGGAGCAGGGAGCAAGGCTCTGATTTTACATCTGAATACTGAATACATAATCATGTAAAAAGTATCGAATTTCCCTAGTTCCTATGCAAATTTGAATACAAGTCAATAATTCTATGATTGTGAAGAGTGATACACGATACACTACACAGAGGTTAATATATATTGTATATACTTATATACTGTGCACAACAGAATGTTTTTTCATGTTCATGAAAAGACTTTCTTGAACGTTTTTGATATGGATTGAAGATATTCATCTGATACAAATTTTTACCCTCCCGTAAATAATTAAATAAACACAAGGGGAAAAGAAATTCTTGGATTTTGAATGTTACACGTTTCATTATTATTTTTCACGAAGAGGGTATTTAATTTCAATTTACTTCCATTCCTAATTTCATTTTCAAAAAAAGGATTCAATTTCCTTCACAGTGTATTACTTAATGACTTTCTGAACTTTTCTGCTCTACAGTATCTGTAATCTGTATCTAATTGTACATAATATATTATATGTATGTATATGGGTTTATTTAATTGGCAGCTTTGAAAAAAGAATCATGCTCATTTGACAAATGTATCTATGGTCTACTGTATACTTCTTTTTATGATTTGACAACGAACAAAGACTAAAACTGCTCAAAAAACTTGATCGTAAAAACATGGAATTTTTAATTAAACTTGAATTTTAAATACAAAACCTTTATGTGCTGATCATCTAACAGTCTCACTTTAATTGCATAATATGCTCCTCATGAGAAAGTTTTACTCGGGCTGTCATTTCTAAAATAATGTAAGATGTAACATGTAAGAAGTGAAAACAAAGGACTTTTAGTGTAGATTTATGTGTACCTGGAGAAAAAAATGTTCATAGACTAAATATGATTTGTAAACAAAAGGTATCTAATGTCTAGTGACTTCATATCAAAAGTATATGTATACTTACAATTGGCAAAAAGTCATAATAATTTTTTTTGCTATCATCCATCATAGATGTTGGC